>ML827812.1:0-27738 GCA_009831015.1 Picea engelmannii
TGTTACAAGAGAAACTATAATTACCTCACTATTTTTCAGCAGTTTGAGGGCTTTGCAGATAAAAGTAGGTCTTCTATTGAAGCTATGGATTTCAAATTGGCAATCGAGAAGAATCAATCAAGAAGAGGGCGCAACACTTAGAGAGAGGAACCTATGACAGTATGGACAATGTGTCAAACATTGGTCTTTCATATCTTATGAGGGATCAATGCTTTTTGAAATGGATAATACTAACCTGGTTGGCCATACTACTTTATCAGTCAATGAAAACTTCTACAAGTGTTGGCAGTTAATGACAATGCACTTCTAGTTTGAAGGGATTTGAGATCCAAAATTGTAGGGATCATATCAGTTTTTCTAGGTAGAAGAGTGATAGTCAAAGAATGAGTTGGAAATTGGTTGTACGTGGTGGATATTTTTGAGGTCAGAGACAGCTCGATAAGATCTTCCATCCAGAAGGAGCCTCCAAGTAGTGTCTTTGGAAGTTAAGAGATTTTGAAGATTCCTTTTTCAAAGAAATGTTTTCCATATTTACAAATATTCGATGGATTTGATAATAGTTGGTAGGGGATTAGTCATCAAAGATAAGCCCCAGATTACAAGGAAAATCCATCATCAGTTTGTATCTTTTAAACTGGAGAAGAGAACACTTGACATAAATTGATTATTAGTCAAAGTTTAATCCAACATTCAATGAAAAATTTGAGGATTGCAATCAGGATATCTAGCAACAAAAGTAGTAACAAAGAAATTGACAGTTCCTAATATCTTACAATGATCTTAAACTTCTTCCATTTCTAAATTATTGTTGTATATCTACTCATAAAAATATGAAATAGTTGGTACTAGTAGGGGAATGCAATTTTATATATAGGGAGGAATTTGTAATAAGGGAGAGGGCTCTTTTGTTGTACAATTTCTCATTGAGCTCAAGTGACCATTATTAGTAATACAAGATCAGTTGTTTCAGAATTCATGTGCCATAACTATGTGGTGAAATGCTTCTTATGGAATTTGTATTCTCTATTTCAATATGTTTTTCTTTTCTAATTATCTTACATAAGTTTAAAGAACATAATTTGTTGAAAGATACACTTTGATTCTTACTGTGGATAATATAAACATTTTCTTCTGATATTTAGTGGAAGAATTCTTAATTGCTATGTTGCTCAATTGATCCTGTCTCTTTTATCCTATTTCATTTCATTCAAATTTACCAGATCCAGTAGTATGCCTACCTTGCCCTGTTTCACGTTAGCTTGATACTTCTGCAAATTGATCACCTTGGCCTCTTTGACTCCATTTCCCAATGGCCTTCCCTTGTTGTTCCAACCAAAATTTTCAAAAAACCCAATCCTGAACTATATAGCTAGCCTAATATCTTCTTTAAAACAAAGCTAAAACTTATAGAGAGAGCCCTCTCTAGGTCTAGGAGGGCTATATCTTGGAATCCAAAGCGGTTTGTGGTTACCTTTGTCAATTTCTTCCTCAGCCTGAGAAGTTACAGAGTGATAACATTTTTGGCGACCATACTAGGGAACGTTCCTCAGAAATGTGCATCAAAGTTCCAGATCTGATTACTGATGGTGAACAATGATTAGACACAAGAAGGCTGAATTATTCACTTGGCGACTCCATGTTCAAAGTATCCAGAGCTTCAAATGTTTCAAGGCGACTCCACTGTCAAAGAATCCAGATTTTAGAGCATTCATGGCAACTCCGATATATTTTGATAAAATTTCTTGCAAAACAAGATTAATGGGTATGTGACAAATCCTATAGCTTGTGAAGTTTTAAAAGAATTCGGGGATAAGTTAGCAGAGTATCCAATTGATGAAAAATTTTCAACAATCGTGTTTCATTATTTGAAATTGAGAAAATTTTCTCCTAAGGGTAAATTTTTTTTTCTTGAGTTATTTGTTGAAATATTTGAGAAGGATATTGAACTTTTGGATTCTCAGATTCAGTCATAAAATTTTGAAAATCCTAAAAAATTCTTGGAAAACCTTCCTTCTCCAAAACAAGAGGAGATTGTATTACCTTTTAATTTGCAGATTGATGAGAAGTGTGTTTTCATAAAACTGTAGAGTTAGAATCAAGGTTTAACTTTGAGGATATAACTGATGATGAAATCATCCATGATTAGTTGGTCATTGGAGGCCTGAAAGATAGAGTAATTAATCATGCCTTTATTGATCCTATAGAAAACTAGATGGAGGTTTTTTTCAGCTCAAGTATTCAATCATGTTTTCATTATAAAGATCAAGTTCATCGACAATTTCTATTACACATTTAAGATTTGATTTTGTGGACAAAAATTCAATATGTCATTTTGATTGTGCTAACAAGCAGTCAAGCAATCCACTTATTTCATCAGCTACTTGACTGGCTTAATTGGAATTTTTGTATTATTTGATTCAACATGATTTTCAATAATGTAGGGTAGGTAGCAGTGTGCAAATAAGCTCAGTTCCTTGAGCATTTTTTTTTCTCAAGCATTATTTTCAGTTTCAGTTTCAGATTTCATTTTTCAAAATGATTTGGATCTCAATTTCAAGATTTTATGTCACAAAGGTTTCAGGACAGAGCAAGATGTAGGTTTTGGGATCAACCCAATGGATAAGGCACTGATCTACGAATCCAGATATTTGAGATTCTTGACACCTCCTCAAGATCTTCCATCCCCAAGTGGAGCCTATGTTAGAGTGCTATAATTTTATAGGATAATCATTATGTCGATTGATATCCATTTTTCAGTGTTTTTGGGATTGAACATAATATTCCATATTGTAAATTATTTCCAAAAAAGGCTCCTGAATTGCCTGTTTCCCTCAGAAGACTTTGCCCCTCCATCCATTTTTCCCAATCCTTCGTTCACCTCTGCGCCACTCACTCCCTTGCCCATTTATCGCATTGGACACATCTCGTCTGTTGTCACATCTTAATTTTTGGATTTTGGTATAAAATTGGTTTTGATTTTTTTTTCTAAAAACTAGATTTATTTTGGCCAACATTTAGGCTCTCGGGCCTATTACAGGTCTTCATTATTTTTTATCAAAATTCTGGGGCCCGAGGGCCAAGATCCAAAACTCCAAGTTCCTGAGCTAGCCTAGCATCTACACATAACACATACGACCACAGGATTAACAAAAATACACAAGCCTAGCACACCAAGCACCAATGCCAAACACAAGTGGTAGCCTTGGGCTCACATCATCGATTATACATTGTAATTGTTTGTATATTTAAACACTAAAGAATTTTTTTCCTTTGTCGATGTGGGATAAGAACCATGAAGATAAAAATATAAAACGCAGACTGCCAGATGCCAGGGTGATTTGCAGGTGTCGATTTTATTAAAAACCTCATTAAAAAAGGTGGGTTGAAAGCCAAGCTCCAACACTCCAACTCCATGCACCTGCAACCACAACAAACGAGTCAAATATTTATTGAAATATTGGCGTGGGAAATATGATAACACAGAGGGTTTGAATAAAAAATTGGCATGTTCGATAGCTTTATTTTTGTGTATAAGTTCATCTCTGATCTACATTTCTATGTCATAGGTGGTGATGACAAGAATGAGCTTATTTTGGCTATAGTTCTTCGAGGCTTCTTTGATGCAGTTGAATGTTCCTATTGTATAGGTTAATCTTGACTTCAGTTCAGAAGTAGATATGGTGCATAAGTTTCGGGCTAGAATTGCCTTGCATCCTAATGAAATAGTACTTTTGCAAATTCAACGTTCACAGAAGGGAAACCGTACGGTTTTCTTAGCTATAGAATCCATATTCGGATAGATACTGACAACAATCGTTGTGGCATGTTTTATTTATTTTCGATGATACATTTGGGTTTGAAAGATATCTGGATCACCCTCTAGATGTTCCTATGTACTTTTTGTATCGGAATAAGAAGTATGTCGATTGCAGAAGCATGTATTTCAAAAATTTCATGAAGGGTTGGTTTTCTTTAAGATGAGACCTCACTCCAGTCAGTAAATGGACCTCACAAAGGACTGGACACTAGAAGAAATGAATATTTCTTATGTATGGAGACATACAGTTGAAATTATAGACAAAAATAGTGTATTCTCCGGAGGCAGGGACACAAGTGGTTAGTTAGGGATGATAGAGACTGCCATTCTAAGCTATGACAAAGGTATGCTAAGGATTCTTTATACAACATGGAGAACTTCTTATCATTCAACTAATTTCGCTAATGAGTTGTATCATGGCCTATTCTTCTTGGAGTTCTTTACCAATGTATTGGCACAAAAATATCATCCAGCAAGAAGAGAGGGCCAAAGCCCATTTTGGCAAAAACTTTAAAATATTTTTTCAACATGCATGAGGTTCTAAGGATAGCCTGCCTAGTTTTTACTCGTCTCCCTAAGAAGTGCGGAGATTTCAACCACTTTGTTTTTAGATAAAAGGATCATGTTTTGAGCACTCATGCCCACAAAGGTGTTATAGTTAGTGACATCAAAGTGCACGTTTGTATTTTTACTTTTGACCTGTTATATCTTAATGATTGGAAACTATTACAAGAGCAACAATAATTACCTCACTATTTTTCAGCATTTTGAGGGCTTTGCAGATGAAAATAGGTCTTCTATTGAAGCTAGGTATTTTCAAATTGGAAATCGAGAAGAATCAAATAAGAAGAGGGATAAACACTTAAATAGAGAAACCTATGATAGTATGGACAATGTGTCAAATGTTGGTCTTTCATCTCTTATGAGGGATCAATGCTTTCTGAAATGGCTAATATTAACTTGGTTGGCCATACTACTTTATCATTCAATGAAAACTTCTATAAGTGTTGGCAGTTAATGACAATGCACTTCTAGTTTGAAGGGATTTGAGATCCAAAATTGTAGGGATCTTATCAGTTTTTCCAGGCAGAAGAGTGATAGTTAAAGAATGAGCTGGAAATTGGTTGTACGTGGTGGATATTTTTGAGGTCAGAGATAACTCGATAATATATTTCATCCAGAAGGAGCCTCCAATTAGTGTCTTTGATAGTTAAGAGATTCTGAAGATTCCTTTTTCAAAGAATTTTTTTCCATCTTTACAAATATTCGATGGATTTGATAGCAGCTGGTAGGGGATTTGTCATCAAAGATAAGCCCCAGATTACAGGGAAAATCCATCATTAGTTTGTTTCTTTTAAACTGGAGAATAAAACACTTGGCATAAATTGATTATTAGTCAAAGGTTAATCCAACATTCAATGGAAAATTCAAGGATTGCAGTCAAGATATCCAGTGGAAAAGGTAGTAACAAAGAACTTGACAGTTCCCAATATCTTACAATGATACAAAACTTCTTCCATTTCTAAATTATTGTTTTATATCTACTCCTAAAAATATGAAACAGTTGGTAGTATTAGGGGAATACAATTTTATATATAGGGAGCAATTTGTAATAAGGGAGAGGGATATTTTTTTGTACAGTTTCTCATTGAGCTCAGGTGATCATTAGCAGTAATACAAGATCAATTGTTTCAGGATTCATGTGCCATAACTATGTCGTGAAGTGCTTATTCTGTAATTTGTATTCTATGTTTCCATATGTTTTTCTTTTCTAATTATCTTATAGAAGTTTAAAGAACAAAATTTGTTGAAAGACACACTCTAATTCTTACTATGGATAATATAAGTGTTTTCTTCTGATATTGCAGAATTCTTAATTGCTCCATTTCTCAATTGATCCTGTCTCTTTTCTCCTATTTCATTTCATTCACATTTACCAGATATAGTAGTATGTCTACCTTTCCCTGTTTCGATTTAGCTTGATACTTCTGCAAATTGATCACCTTGGACTCTTTGAATTCATTACCCAATGGCCTTCCCTTGTTGTTCCAACCAAACATTTCAAAAAACCCAACCCTGAACTAGATAGTTAGTCTAATATCTTCTTTAAAACAAAGCTAAAACTTATAGAGAGATCCCTCTCTGGGTCTAGGAGGGCTAGATCCTAGACTCCAAAGAGGTTTGTGGTTACCTCTGTCAATTTCTTCCCCAGCCTGAGAAATTACAAAGTGATAACATTTTTGGCGACCATACTGGGGAACATTCCTCAGAAATGCGCATCAAAGTTCCATATCTGATTACTGATGGTGAACAGTGATCATACACAAGAAGGTTGAATTATTCACTTGGCGACTCTATGTTCAAAGTATCCAGAGCTTCAAAGTTTTCAAGGCAAATCCACTGTCAAATAATCCATATTTTAGAGCATTCATGGAAACTCTGATATATTTTGATCAAATTTCTTGCAAAACAAGATGAATGGGTATGTGACAAATCCTCTATCTTGTGAAGTTTTAAAAGAATTCGGGGATAAGTTAGCAGAGTTTCCAATTGATGGAAATTTTTTAACAGCTGTGTTTCATTTTTGATATTGAGAAAATTTTCTCCTAAGGGTAAAATTTGTTTTATTGAGTTAGTTGTTGAAAGATTTGAGAAGGATATTGAACTTTTGGATTCTCATATTCAGTCATATAATTTTCAAAATCCTAAACAATTCTTGGAAAACCTTCCTTCTCCAAATCAAGAGGAGATTGTATTACCTTTTGATTTGCATATTGATGAGAAGTGTGTTTTCAAGTACAAGACTGAAACTGTAGAGTTGGAATCAAGGTTTAACTTTGAGGATACAGTTGATGATGAAATCATCCATGATCAACTGGTCATTGAAGGCCTGAAAGACATAGTAATTAATCATGCCTTTATTTATCCTATAACAAACTATATGGAGGTTTTTGTTCAGCTCAAGTATTCAATCATGTTTTCATTATAAAGATCAGGTTCATCGGCAGTTGCTATTACACATTACAGATTTGATTTTGTGGACAAAAATTCAAGCTGTCATTTTGATTGTGCTAACAAGCAGTCAAACAATCCATTTGTTTCAGTAGTTGATTGACTATCTTCATTGGCATTTTTGTATTATTTGATTCAGCATGATTTTCAGTAGTGTAGGGTAGGTAGCAGTGTGCAAATAAGCTTAGTGCGTTGACCATTTTTTTTTCTCAAGCATTATTTTCAGTTTCAATTTCAATTTTCAATTTTCAAAATGATTTGGATCTCAATTTCAATATTTTCAATCACAGAGGTTTCAGGACAAAGCAAGATGCATGTTTTTGGATCAACCCAATGGACAAGGCACTGATCTATGAATCCATAGATCTGACATTCTTGACACCTCCTCGGGAGATTCCATCCCCAAGTGGAGCCTATGTTAGAGTCCTATAATTTTATAGGATAATCATTATGTTGATTGATATCCATTTTTCAGTGTTTTTGGGATTGAAATAATATTTCATATTGTAAATTATTTCCAAAAAAGGATAGTGACTTGCCTGGTTTCCTCGAAATACGTTTCCCCTCCATACATTTTTCCCAATCCTTCATTCACCTCTGCACCACTCACTCCCCTTCCCATTTATCTCATTGGACATATATCGCCTGTTGTCACATCTTAATTTTTGGATTTTGGTATAAAATTGGTTTTGGAATTTTTTTTCTAAAAAATAGATTTATTTTGGCCAACATTTAGGCTCTTGGGCCTATTACAGGTCTTCATTATTTTTTTATCAAAATTTTGGGGCCCGAGGGTCAATATCTAAAGCTCCAAGTTCCTAAGCTAACCTAGCATCTTTACATAACACATACGATGACAAGATTAACAACAATACACAAGCCTAGCACACCAAGCGCCAACGCCAAACACAAGTGGTAGCCTTGGGCTCACATCATCGATTATACATTGTAATCGTTTGTATATTTAACATTAAAGAATTGTTTTCCTTCATCAATGTGGGATAAGTCCCATGAAGAGAAAAATATAAAACACAAACCTCCAGATGCCAGGATAATTTGCAGGTGTCGATTTTACTAAAAATCTCATTAAAAAAGGTGGCCTGAAAGCCAAGCTCCAACACTCCAGCTCCACACACCTGCAACCACAACACACGAGTCAAGTATTGCTTGAAAGATTGGCATAGTAAATATGATAACACAGAGGGGTTTGAATCGGAAATTGGCATGTTCGATAGCTTTATTGTTGTGTATAAGCTCATCTCTGATCTACATTTCTATGTCACCGGTGGTGATGACAAGAATGCGCTTATTTTGGCTACATTTCTTCGAGGCTTATTTGATGTAGTTGAATGTTCCTACTGTACAGGTTAATCTCGACTTTAGTTTAGAAGTAGATATGGTGCGTAAGTTTCAGGCTAGAATTTCCTTGCAGCCTATTGCAACAACACTTTTGCAAATTCAACGTTCACAGAAGGGAAACCGTATGGTTTTATTAGCTATAGAAGCCATATTCAGACAGATACTGACAACAATCGTTGTGGCATGTTTTCTTTGTTTTCAATGATACATTTGGGTTTGAAAGATATATGGATCACCCTCTAGATGTTCCTATGTACTTTTTGTATCGGAATAAGAAGTATATCAATTGCAGAAGCATGTCTTTCAAAAATTTCATGAAGGGTTGGTTTTCTATAAGATGAGACCTCACTCTAGTCAGTAAATGGACCTCACAAAAGACTGAACACTAGAAGAAATGAAGATGTCTTTTGGATGGAGACATACAGTTTCAATTATAGAAAGAAATAGTGTATTCTCTGGAGGCAGGGACACAAGCAGTTAGTCAGGGTTGATAGAGATTTACATTCTAAGTTATGACAAAGGTATGCTAAAGTTTGTTTATACAACAAGGACAACTTCTTATCATTCAACTAATTTTGCTAATGAGTTGTATCATGGCTTGTTCTTCTTGAATTTCTTTACCAATGTATTGGCACAAAAATATCATCCAGTAAGAAGAGAGGGCCAAAGCCCATTTTGGTAGAAACTTTAAAATGTTTGTTCAAAATGCATGAGGTTCTAAGGATAGCCTGCCTGGTTTTGACTCGGCTCCCCAACAAGTGTGGATATTTCAACCACTTTGTTTTTAGATCAAAGATTCATGTTTTTAGAACTCATGCCCGCAAAGGTGTTATAGTTAGTGACATCAAAGTGCAAGTTTGTATTTTTTCTTTTGAGCTATGATATATTAATGATTGGAAACTGTTACAAGAGAAACTATAATTACCTCACTATTTTTTAGCAGTTTGAGGGGTTTGCAGATGAAAATAGGTCTTCTATTGAAGCTATGGATTTTCAAATTGGATATCGAGAAGAATCAAACAAGAAGAGGACGCAACACTTAGAGAGAGGAACCTATGATAGTATGGACAATGTGTCAAATGTTGGTCTTTCATCTCTTATGAGGGATCGATTTTTTCTGAAATGGATAATACTAACCTGGTTGGCCATACTACTTTATCAGTCAATGAAAACTTCTACAAGTGTTGGCAGTTAATGATAGTGTACTTCTAGCTTGAAGGGATTTGAGATCCAAAATTGTAGGGATCTTATCAGTTTTTCTAGGCAGAAGAGTGATAGTCAAAGAATGAGCTGGAAATTGGTGTTATGTGGTGCATATTTTTGAGGTTAGAGACAACTCGATAATATATTTCATCCGGAAGGATCCTCCAAGTAGTGTCTTTGATAGTTAAGAGATTCTGAAGATTCCTTTTTCAAAGCAAATTTGTCCATCTTTACAAATATTCGATGGATTTGATAGAATATGGTAGGGGATTAGTCATCAAAGATAAGCCCCAGATTATAGGGAAAATCCATCATCAGTTTTTTTCTTTTAAACTGGAGAAGAGAACACTTGGCATAAATTGATTATTAGTCAAAGGTTAATCCAACATTCGATGGAAAATTCGAGGATTGCAGTCAGGATATCCAACAACAAAAGTAGTAACAAATAACTTGACAGTTCCTAATATCTTACAATGATCCGAAACTTATTCCATTTCTAAATTATTGTTGTATATCTACTCCTAAAAATATGAAACAATTGGTACTAGTAGGGGAATACAATTTTATATATAGGGAGGAATTTGTAATAAGGGAGAGGGCTATTTTGTTGTACATTTTCTCATTGAGATCAAGTGACCATTAGCAGTAATACAAGATTAGTTGTTTTAGGATTCATGTGCCATAACTATGTGGTGAAGTGCTTCTTCTGTAATTTGTATTCTATGTTTCCATATGTTTTTCTTTTCTAATTATCTTACAGAAGTTTAAAGAACAAAATTTGTTGAAAGATACACTCTGATTCTTACTGTGGATAATACAAATGTTTTCTTCTGATATTTAGTGGCATAATTCTTAATTTCTCTGTTGCTCAATTGATCCTATCTCTTTTCTCCTATTTCATTTCATTCAAATTTACCAGATCTAGTAGTATGCCTACCCTACCCTGTTTCACTTTAGCTTGATACTTCTGCAAATTGATCACCTTGGCCTCTTTGACTCCATTTCCCAATGGACTTCCCTTGTTGTTCCAACCAAACATTTCAAAAAACCCAACCCTGAACTAGATAGCTATCCTAATATATTATTTAAAACAAAGCTAAAGCTTATAGAGAGAGCCCTCTCTGGGTCTAGGAGGGCTAGATCCTGGACTCCAAAGCGGTTTGTGGTCACCTCTGTCAATTTCTTCCCCAGCGTGAGAAATTACAGAGTGATAACAATAGGTATCATTTCCAAAGAGAGTACAAATGGAAGAAGTATCTTTTGACTATATTCCTCTAGATTTGTAAGTCACTGATATTTGTGACAAAGCCCCTAACAATGGGGAAGATTGAGATGTTGAGGGAGAAACTTGGGGTTATCTAAAATAGTTTCTCCTAAAGATGGAGTGCTAGTTTACTTGTTTATCACATAATGTTTGAATCATGTTGTGGGTGAACACATATATGGGAGAGAGTCTCATAAGGGTGTTTTTCTTCATAGATCACTTTTCATATATTTTGTCACTTGGACTATGAGGGTGCATTTGTTACATAAAAATATGTAATGTTGTATAAAATTATGTAGAGCAGTGAGTTGGCACTTGGGGGTGCATAAAAATATGTGGTGTTATATAAAAATATGTAGAGTAGGTGATTTCTAACTTATTGGCATGCTCCTACCTACTTGACACATGTAGAATTATCCACTTGTGGCCCTATTATCCCCTATAGAAGCCAATTTCTTAGAGCATTGTGGAAATGTTTAGTGAAATATCCCTTTGAAAAATGAATTGAAGATTGGTACCTATTGTACCTAGATTTTATGAACATATGGTTTCCACAGAGTTGAAATAGATACAAGAACATCCAATGCCAATTGTGATACTATGATAGGCTCAATGGTGGCATTGTTGGCCATTTAGATGATTTTAACCTTTGCAATTCTATAAGGGATGGAAGATTGTCCATGTGATCATGTCGCTACATTTTATTAGAGGTCATTTGGATAAGAAATCTGCCCCATTTTTGTGAAGACACTGGAAAAAGACAAATGGGTTAGAGGCCACTTTCACGAGATTATAATATCTAGTAAAAAGAAATTTTGAATGCTATGAGAAAATATAAGTGTTGAGTACTTGAGATTCTACATCCCAACGTAATTTATTTTCATTGAAGGACCACACACATGTGGTTACATGTGTTTGAAGAAACCCCTTTTTCAATAAAGTAGAGTTAACCCAAGGAAAAGTATAAAAATGAAATACATCGATTCCTTTAAAGTTAAGGGGTTTGAGGGATTAACCCTAACCCCCTGGGGAATATACATGAGATGTTCCACTACATTATTCACAAATACTTTAATATCCATAGGTTTTGTGGGATTACCCCTAATCCAATAGGGAAGATCCATAGAAGCCTCGAAAACTATATATCATCTCTTTGTAGTTGGGAATTTCAGGTGTCACCCCACTCCAACTTGGGGTTACTCCCATCAGGAGATTGAATACACTAAGTGGATCTTTCACAACAGGGTAAAATTGAGTCTTTCCCCTTACTCATCCTAAGGCTACTCCATAGAGATCCCAACTACAATACTTGAGATCCTTTGCAACTAGGAAATTTGGGTTTTATCCCACTTTACATCTGCAATAATACATGGAAAGGCGTGGATACATGTAACCCATTATTTTTGATGGAAATTGAGGATCAACCCACCCAATGTTGATTTTACCACTTCAACCCAACACCCTGTAGTTAGATCAAAATAAAATTGCTTTAT
Source organism: Picea engelmannii (assembly GCA_009831015.1). Classification (NCBI taxonomy): domain Eukaryota; kingdom Viridiplantae; phylum Streptophyta; class Pinopsida; order Pinales; family Pinaceae; genus Picea; species Picea engelmannii. The sequence goes on from ML827812.1 coordinate 12,149, forward strand.
CTACTAAAAACACAGATGAGTAATCAACTAAACATGCAACAAAAGCATAAACATGAAAACGAAAACTATCACACACAAGACACCAATATTTTCAGGTATAAACCCCTTGAAAAATAGTGGAGGGGAAAAAAGTACTTAAGATGCATTTATTATGGTCAAATCAAGGCTCCTATAACAGGGAAAATGGCCCACTATGATAATATACACTACAAACAAACCTGTAAATTCATGTGTTGTTGTACGACCCTATATTGTCATGTTTCTCGAGGTGTGTGTGCCTTTCCTTTAGAAAACCCATGTACATACGTGATTGTCTCCATTGAAACCTGCATATAAGTAAAAAAAAACTATATGGAGACTTTTGTATGGCGCTACACTTTCCTATGGCTTCTATCAGCTAAAACCCACCTATGGCTACCTCTGCTCTCTCTTATCCTTGACCTGTATGATCTCTAGATGAAAATTCTTCTCCACCTATCCAAGATCTTGAATCATAGTCCTTTGTGATCCAATCCTCTCTACTATTAAAAAGTGTATGTTGGACAAGTGTTTCTCACATAGCCTAGGCGATTAGTATGTGGGAAAACGTCCAATGTGGTCCCTAACACATTAAGTTTATGAGAATATAAAGTTAATAGTGACTTCAATAATATTTCATGAAAAGGGTGGCTAAAGAGACATTTAATCACCATTGTTCATCTTGATGGCCCAAGATCAAATCTGAGCCATTAAATCAAGTGACTCTTCATTTGGAAATCCAAGAGTCTATCTAGAGGTTGAGGCGCCTCCCCTTGAGTTATTCTTCATGAGAATTTTGATATTACAAGAGAGAGAGAAGATAAAGGAGAAAGAGGAGTTAAACTTGCATCTAGGGCACGATTTCCAAGAAAGGAAGTTTTCACACAAATAGAGGATATGACTACAACATTAAAGGAATCAATACAATATGGATTTTGTACCATATAGCTAAGAAAATAACAAGTCACACAATAGAGGAGGAACATAGATTTCAAGGTAGCTTGCAGGTGCATTTATTGTTGAGAATTTCATACAACAAACTTAGAATTTATGGCACAGTTTTCTAGACAGTGCGTACAACATTAAATGTTGTGATAGTCATATAGTAGTATGGATTTCTTGCATAGAAATCGAGCCAATTTGCCATTGTTTATAAGGAGTGTTGGAATGATTTCCAATATAATTTTGTGGTGTCTATGTTGTGTATATTTTTTCTTTAACAGAAGAATTTATTTGAGCTCAAGAATAATAAAAATCCCCTCTCTCACTAGTTTTCCCCTTGTGGGTTTTTCCAGGGTCAATTTGACCAAAAGACTCAGCGATGAAATTTATGATTGTGTTCATTTATTTCCAGTTCTATTTTTATTAAGAGACTTTTGTTTTTCCTGTTACAATTTAATGTTTATGCTATTATAATTTACAACAATGAAACAAATGTGGGTTGGGCATTAAATAGAGAAAAAGTTTGTGACTTGAAATTGTTGATTTTCTTACTTAAGCAGTTAACAAGTTTAGCATTCTTTTACTTATTAAACCATTATCACAATAACTACATACAAAGGATCATTGAAAGAATAACATTCACAACATGCACAAGATTTACCCTGGGAAAACCCACTAAGGGGAAAATCCCAACAAACTTCCTCAATATAGATTTTCCAACCAAGAACAATGCTTCTCTCCAAGAGAGAACTAACAAAGCATAAGATCCTCCTCTAACCCTTGACTAGGGAAGAGTAGCGGACCACTTAACCAAGATATATCTAAGAGATAGACCAAAACCTTCACAATGTCACACCTAGTTGCAGTAGCTTCTTCCTTCAAGACTTGCACACTCCTTCTTTGCTGCAGAGCTAGTGAGTGATGTTAGTAAAACAGGATCACAGAGCAATAAAATAAAACAAATGCGGAAATAAAACACAGAAGATACACAATACAATATAGACATAGATATGTGTGGTTCACGCAGTGTGGGCTACGTCCACCAGAGAAATTGCCAGGTCCTTCCTTTATTATTATCCAACAAATGAAGGGATACAACCTACAACACACCCACTGTAACTTCCTCTTCTTTTTCTCATAGTATCCTCTCTCATAATACAATATTCATAATGACACATAGTCGCAATACATTTCCCTCATAAAATAGGGTTGCCTTCTAAGGAAAAAAACTCTAACATAACTTATATCGTCAGATCTATGACCTTATAATGAATGGTCCAGATTTACTATGAAATTACAATATACATTTACAAGGAAAATTTTCCTTTGGGGGCTTCTCCCCTGAACCCCCGTAGGGGGGGTAACCCCCCCTGCACTCCCCCATGTGGAGGAGTGTAAATTCTTCTGGGGTGTAAATTCTTCATGGGGTATAAACATGGATGAAAACAAAGACCTCTGAATCAGGAAGATAATCAGGCACCACAACCAACAATCTCCCACTTGGAGACTGATCTCAACAACTCCATTGTTGTTGTATATGTTGGACTATGATCCTTTTTGGACCTGAAAAATTTCTCATCTTCATCTTTATGCTTGAATACCAACTGAAACTGAGCAAGAACTCAGTTTCTCCTTGGTTACTCCCTTTGTTAACATGTCTGCAGGATTCTAGATAGTGTGTATCTTTTCCAACTTCAAATGTCCATCTTCCAAGACAGATCATATGAAATGGTACTGAGTTGTATATGCTTAGTATTTGAATGGAAGGATTAGTTATTTGCAAGATGAATGGCACTCTCACTGTCGTAGTACAACCTGTTATTCTCTTTCTTCTTTCCCAATTCCTCTATAAACCTCTGTAACTAAATCATCTCTTTACTATCCTTTGTAGAAACAACATACTGTGCCTCTGTTGTTGAAAGTGAAACAAACTTTTGCAATTTCGAAATCCAACTTATTGTTGTTCAACCGACAGTAAAAACATACCCTGTGGTGCTCCTCTTGCTATCTTTATCACCTACCATATTTGAATCAACATATCCCTGTAGAACAATGTATGAAACTCTAAAACATAATGCATGAGTAGTAGTACCTCTCAAATACCTAAGAATCCACTTTACTGCCTCCCAATGTTCTTTACCTAGATTTTTCATATACCTTCTCACAACTCCCACTGCATGAGCAATATCTGATCTTATGCAAACCATCACATACATCAAGCTGCCAATTGTTGATGGATAAGGGACCCTGGACATGTATTCTATCTCCTCCCGTGTCTTGGGACACATTTCCTTAGTTAATTTGAAATGGTTGGACAAAGGTGTACTAACTGGTTTTTCGTTCTACATTCTAAACCTCTCCAATTCCTTCTCTATGTACTCACCCTGAGACAATGTCAATTTGCAATTTTTCTTGTCTCTTGTTATTCTCATACCAAGTATTTTCTTTGCAGCACCCAAATCCTTCATCGCAAATAAATTAGCTAATTTATTCTTGAGCACATTTATATCCTTCATATTAGACCCCGCAACAAGCATGTCACTACATGCAATAGCAAGATAATATAGCTTCCATTTTCTAACTTTTAAAATAAACACAGTGATCAAAATGACATCTACTATAATTTTGTTCTATCATAAACCTATCAAACATCAAATACCACTGCCTTGGAGCTTTATTTAGGCTATACAAGCTTTTCTTCAACATGCATACCAAATTCTCCTTTCCTTTGACCTCATACCCATGTGATTGTTGCATATAAATCTCTTCCTCCAAATCCCCATGGAGAAAAGTTTTTTTTACATCTAACTGTTCAAGATGAAAAAATTCTACTACCACAAGACTTAAAATATTCCTAATTGAAGTCATTTTAACAATAGGAGAAAATATTTCATGAAAATATATACCTTTCTTTTGTGCAAACCCCTTTACAACAAGTGCATCCTTGTACCGCTTTTTGCCTCCATCTTCTTCCTTCAACTTGTAAACCCATTTATTATGTAATGCTCTTTTTCCTATAGGTAAATGAACCAAATCCCAAGTTTGGTTATTTACCAGGGAATCCATTTCCTTTTTCATTCCTTGCTCCCACTTCTTTTTGGTGTCTACCTGCATTGCCTCTTCATAACATTTTGGTTCACCAGAATCAGTCAACAATAAATAATGTTAATGTTTATGACATTATTATAGTTCTTTGCATTTCAATAGATAAGAGCAACATAAGAACAAGATCACTGAGAAATACACATTCACAAGAGACACACCATTTATCCTGGGAAACCCTCTAGGGGAAGAAAACCCAGCAAAAACTTCCTTATCATAAATTGCCAATACAATGTCAAGAGATAACTCAAACCAATACAGATAATCCTCTCCAAAATATGTGCCACTCTTCTCCTTCTCTCCAGCTGGTAAGTTGCAGCATGCCTCTTAGAAAATGAGCAAGTGTGTTGTGTGTTGAAGTGAGGCGCTAGCCTCTCTATATATATAAGACTGGAACGTGTGAAGGGTCTTCATTGGTAGGGCCGACCTCTCACTCTGGGTGGGTAAACCCACCTTTAATTTATTTTTGGGTCTCAATAATAACTGTTGGGGCCAACTTCTTGTTCTTCCTATTACAATTGTATGTTAACCAATCCACAAAAGGGGATTTAGTCCTAATACAATTACCGACATGATTAATCCACAATGGGGATTAAACCTATGAATAAAATAACAATAATAATAAGAATACTCTTTGCAGTTACATTATTTCAACACTCCCCCTTAACAAGAAGGGTATTCTTCAACAACATCAAGAGAGAGAGGTCTGCATCATCAGTGGCATCAGGAGGAAAGTATCGTCAATATCATCTTGTAACATTGGCTGGAAAATTTACAAGTCATCAGAAGTTTTCTTCATCGGCAACATCGTCATTCTCTAAAGAATGCCATCATCATCTACATCAATATGTATCGGTAAAAATGATACCTCATCATAGCACTAGGCTGGCACATCACAATACTACACTGACTCAATGTCATAGCTGATAAACTAGTAGCTTAGTGTCAGTCACATCTTGCTTTACGTCTAACAACTAGGTCAGAAGAAAGGTATACATCATCTTACTTTATGTCTAACAACGAGGTCAAAAGCAAGGAATCATCTTGCTTTACATCTAACAACTATGTTAGAAGCAAGGAACACATCATCATCTTGCTTTACGTCTAACAACAAGGTCAGAAGTAAGGAATCATCTTGCTTTACGTCTAACAACTAGGTCAGAAGAAAGGAATACACACAACGTCTTGCTTTACGTCTAACAGTGAGGTCAGAAGCAATGACTCATCTTTCTTTACGTCTAACAGTGAGGTCAGAAGCAAGGAACACACAACATCTTGCTTTACGTCTAACAACGAGGTCAAAAGCAAGGAACACACAACGTCTTTCTTTACGTCTAACAGCGAGGTCAGAAGCAATGAATCATCTTGCTTTACGTCTAATAGCAAGGTCAAAAGCAAGGAACACACAATGTCTTGCTTTACGTCTAACAATGAGGTTAGAAGCAATGACTCATCTTGCTTTACGTCTAACAGTGAGGTCAGAAGCAAGGAACACACAAAATCTTTCTTTACGTCTAATAGTGAGGTCAGAAGCAATGACTCATCTTGCTTTACGTCTAACAGTGAGGTCAGAAGCAAGGAATACATATATACTCCCCCTTTCAAGGAGGGTCCTTTAGGACTATAACAAGCTTATCTCAAAAGTGTTCAAAATTTACATGAGATAGAGGTTTGGTCAACACATCAACAACCTGTTCATCCGTGCTAATGTATTGGAGCTTCAAGGCTCCTCTCTGTACCATGTCGCGGATGAAATGATAGCAGATCTCTATGTTCTTTGACTTGTCATGGAATATAGGATTCTTTGTCATCTTTATGCAGCTCTGGTTGTCACATAGAATCATGGTTGCTCTCATCTCCAAGTCAAATAGGCCAGTCAACAACTTTTGAATCCATATAGCTTCACAACTATCAGAACATGCGACAATGTACTCTGCTTCCGCTGTGCTGAGAGCAATACTGGATTTCTTCCTACTCTGCCACAAGATCATGGTTGATCCCAAACTGAAACAACATCCAGAAGTGCTTTTTCTGTCAGCAATGCTTCCTGCCCAATCTGCATCAATGTATCCACTCAAAGTGAATTTATGTTCTCCATTATAGCTGAGACCATAATCCATTGTACCTTTAAGGTACCTCATCACATGTTTTGTAGCCACTAGGTGAACATGTCTGGGCTCTACCAGAAACTGACTCAAGGTGTTCACTGCAAAACAAATGTCTGTTCTGGTGTTCGTCAGGTACATCAGCGATCCAATAATCTGTCTGTACAGTGTGGCATCAATCAAATTTGACGAAGTATCGACCAACAACTTCATCTTCGTTTCCATGGGTGTATTCATGGACTTACATTCTAGCATGTTCAATCTCTTTAAGATTTTGACTGTGTACTTCCCTTGGTTAAGGAAGATCCTTTATGGATTCTGCCATACCTCAAGGCCTAAGAAGTAATGCATTAGGCCAAGGTCTTTCATTTCAAATTTTGCGACAAGTTTCTTTTTACATTCAGCGATGAGCTTTTCTTCTCCAGTTAAGAATAAGTCATCCACATACAGTAATAATATTACTGGTTCATTATCCATAATTTTGAAGTAGAGATTTGAGTCTGCTTTACTCTTGGTAAATCCTAAGCTCGTCAAGAAACTGTCTATATGGCCATACCAAGCTCTGGGAGCTTGCTTCAATCCGTATAAGGCTTTCTTCAATCTGCAGACATGAGACTTCCTGTCTTCAACCTCAAATCTTTGGGGTTTCTCTATATACACTTCCTCTTCGATAACACCATTCAGGAAAGTTGTCTTCATGTCCATCTGGTGCAACTTCCATTTCATCTTAGCTACAAGAGCTATGATGGTTCTGATCGAAGTGTATCTGGCCACATGAGAGAATGCCACTTCATAGTCAATGCCTTCCTTCTGGGAAAATCCACGAGCAACAAATATTGCTTTATATTTCTCAATACTTCCATCAACAACATGTTTTATTTTGAAGAGCCATTTTGATGATACCACATTCTTACTTTTTGGTCTGGGAACTATTTCCCATACATCATTCTTTATTATGGATTGGTATTTTTCTGTCATGTAATCTACCCATTATTTCTTTTGAATGGCTTCTTCAAATCATGTAGGTTCTTCATCTAGTAGATTACACATCAAAGCCATGTAACTGGATAATGGCTTTGGTCTTTTCACCCGTCTTGAGGTTCCTTCTAGAACACCATACTTCTCTCCATCTTGAAAAATCTCTCTTGCCCAAGCAGGCTTTCTTTTATGGGAGAAGGTCATTTGATGAGGTTCTTGAACTTCTGATATATCGTGGTCTTCAAGAGTCTCCTCATCAAGGGAAGTTACGACTTCCCTTACTAGTTCTGCAGCTCTGGGAACTTCCCTCACGGATTCTACAATCCTGGGATTTACAGGTTCCTCTTCATATACTTCTTCAAGCTGGCATCTTCTTGATTTCTTAAGTGATGCTTCTTCATCAAAGGTCACATCCCTGTTGATTTCAATGTGGTGGTGACCAGGTATGTCGATTTTGAAGGCCTTGGAGATCTCACAGTATCCCACAAATATTCCCTTCTTTCTGGAGGGTTCCATCTTGTTTCTTTTCTCTTTTGGTATATGAATAAACACTGGACAACCAAATATTTTGAGATGGCTTACCTCAGGCTTCTTTCCGGTGAACATCTCTTCCGAGGTCTTGAACCCAAGTGTGCTATGGGATAATTGGTTCTGCACATAAACAATTTCCATTGCTGCTTCTGCCCATAGGCACATAGGAAGATCTTGATCGTGAATCATGGTCTTTACAACTTCCATAATTGTTCTATTCTTCCTTTCAGCTACACCGTTTTGTTGAGGATTATAGGGAGTAGTGAGTTCCCTCTTGATCCCAACATATTTGCAGAAGTTCATGAACTCTTTTGAGGTATATTCTCCTCCATTATCTGACCTGAGTATCTTAATCTTTCTTTCAGAAATATTTTCTATCAAGGCTTTGAATTCCTTGAATTTACTGAATACTTCATCTTTAGATTTCAAGAAATATATCCAAGTCTTACGAGAATAGTCATAAATGAATGATACATAGTATACATACCCACTTATGGAAGATGATGGCATTGGGCCACACACATCTGAATGAATGAGTTCCAATACTCCTTCTTCTTTGCTATCTCTCTTTGGAAAAGGGTTCTTGATATTCTTCCCTTGCGCACATCCATTGCATATGCCTTCTTGATTGAACTTGAGTTATGGTAAACCTGTGGCAGCTTTTCATAGGTATGGTAGCGCCTTGTAGTTGATGTGGGCTAATCTTCTATGCCAAGGTTCGCATGAGTTTTCGACGGCATGGGTCATGGCAGTTTCTGGGTGACCCATTAGCTTATATAGGCCATTTTCTTCAGTTCCAATGACAATTGCTTCATTTATGGTTTCTCCCTTAGCCCACATAAGAACTTCTCCATCTATGAAGGAAACTCTATAGCCTTTCTTGTCTAAAGATAATATGGAGAGTAAGTTCTTCTTCAAGCCCAGTACATAGAGTACGTCCTTCATTGTTATTGAGTTTTCTGAATCTAGCTTGTAGTTTGATTCTCCCACTCCCTTGATGGGATATTGGTAATCATCTCCAAGAGTCACTTTTTGAGAAACTTCTTTTTCGAAATACAAGAGAGAGTATTTTTCTTACTCGTCATGTGTTTTGATGCACCGCTATCAATGAGCCATGTGTCCTCTCCAGGTGATATAGATCCTAAGAGGGATGAGATCAAGACATAGTCCTTAATCATCTTCATAGGTGGTTCTTCATCTTCGACTATGTGGGCATGTTGCCTCTTGTGTTTCCTCTTGTATTCTTCTCTTCTGACTAGACAAGAATTCACCTTGTGTCCCATCTTATCACAATGATATCACTGTATGGATGAGAGATCTCGTCCCTTGCATTGTCCTTTCTTCTGAAAATTTCTTAGATGAGATTCTTGGTTGTTGAATTTGTTTGATGGTTGAGGCTCTCTATGAGTTTCCCTTTTGAAGTAGGGTTTCTTCCTTCCTAATTTTGTATTAGTAGCTAGGGCTTGATCATCGTCCCTTGCTAGTAGTGATTCACGGTTAGCTACCCTTGTCTCTTCTTGGATGCATTCTTCCCATAGGCTCTCAAACTGTAGTTTCTCCGTTCTGGCACATATCATCTGGATGAAAGCATCCCAAGGTCTTGTAGGACCATTTAGGGCCGTCATTACGAATTCGTCTTCATCTATGGTGTCTCCAATTTCTTTTAACTATTCTTTAATTTCTGAGATTCAGGAGAAATATTCTTGAATCATTTCTCCTTTCTGCATCTTGGTATTCTTCAATTGAGATCTTAGGTTCATCTTTCAGTTGATTTTCTTTCCTTCATATAGTTTTCTTAGAGAGTCAAACATCTCTTTCGGAGTTTTCTTGGATGATACATACGGGATTAGGTGGTCTTTGATTGAATCTACAATGATTCTTTGAGCCCTTATTGAGTCCTTCTAATGCTTTTCTTTCTCTACGACATCTTCAGGTTCCTCCACTTCCTCTTTGATGAATTTTTCTAGGTCATTCTCTGCAAGGATCAGACCGATCCTATACTTCCAGGCACAAAAGTTGTCTATGCCTTCTATTTTCTCAACAAGCTTTGTGCTTGCAGACATCTTGTACTTGAGGCTATGAAAAATTACCAAAAATGAAAATGCTTAAAATCAATATTTGACCTTACCAGGAGGTGTGCTTGGTTGAGTCGAGTAGTCTGGTGTACTTGGATCTGAGAAAATCCAATTTTTGCCCCTTCAAATTTGATCTACGGATTTATGGACTAGTGCTTCTGGTACTCTGGTACTTCTGGTACTTATTGTACTGGTTTTCTGATACTTCTAGTACTTTTGTGAAACTAGGGTTTCACTTTCTGGGAGATCCAACCACTGAAAAGGTGTGCTCTAAGTGCCAAAAGGATCCTTGGGGGAGGGCACAACTTTATAGGTAGTTTTGGAGCTGAAAAGCTTCACTTTTGAAAAACCATAATTTACAGGTACTGCAACAGTGATGTTTTTCTCTTGCGAAATATGTTTCCTTCAGGTTGGCTCTGAAACCATGTTAATGTTTATTCCATTATTATAGTTCTTTTCATTTCAATAGATAAGAGCAACATAAGAACAAGATCACTGAGAAATACACATTCATAAGAGACACATCATTTATCTTGGGAAACCCTCTAGGGGAAGAAAACCCAACAAAAACTTCCTTATCATAAATTGCCAATACAATGTCAAGAGATAACTCAAACCAATACAGATAGTCCTCTCCAAAAGATGTGCCACTCTTCTCCTTCTCTCCAACTGGTAAGTTGCATCTTGCGTCTTAGAAAATGAGCAAGTGTGTTGTGTGTTGAAGTGAGGCGCTAGCCTCTCTATATATACAAGACTGGCACATGTGAAGGGTCTTCACTGGCAGGGCCGACCTTTCACTCTGGGTGGGTAAACCCACCTTTAATTTATTTTTGGGTCTCAATAATGACTGTTGGGGCTGACTTCTTATTCTTCCTATTACAATTTTTTGTTGACCAATCCGCAAAAGGGGATTTGGTCCTAATACAATTACCGACATGATTAATCCACAATGGGGATTAATCCTATGAATAAAATAACAATAATAATAAGAATACTCTTTGCAGTTACATTATTTCAACAAATAATACAATGGAGAGTATCGTTCAGGGGGTCTACTTAACCTAGTAGATCTTCTAACAACACTTGTAGGAGTTTGAGGTACCTGTTGCTCCTGATGTTGTACATTTTGATTTTCTGGTTCCTTTGGAATTACTTTTTCAATGATCTCATCAAGCAATGTGTATTCTGGTTTTTTATTTTTCCTGTTTCTTTCCCTGTAACTGATATTTTTACACGACCTTCTCATTGAATATGACATCTCTACTCCTAATGATTTTTTTTATTTTCATAATCCCATAAGCGATAACCAAAATCATTAACACCGTATCCAATAAAGGTACACTTCTTGGATTTTTCCTCAAGCTTTGTTCTATTTTCTTTATCAATATGGACAAATGATTCACAATCGAAAGTATTCAAATTTTATTTTTTTACCTTTTTACCTATCCATGCCTCCTCTAGAATTCTACAATCCAAATATCTTGAAGGTCCTCTATTTATTAAGTAAACAATAGTATCTACAACATCTTCCCAGAATTGTAAGGGAAAACCAGCATGCAATCTCATACTCCTTGCACGCTCCATGATTGTCCTGTTCATCCTTTATGAAACCATTTTCTTGTGGTGTTCCTAGAACTGTCTTCTCTCTATGAATATCATGGTATGAACAATAATCATCAAACTCCTTGCTGCAATATTCACCTCCATTGTCTAATCTAGACACTTCAACCTTTTTCCTGTCTCATTCACAATCAAAGATTTCCATTTCGTAAAAGTATCAAAAACATCAGATTTTTGTCGAATGCAATAAACCCAAGTTTTTCTAGTTTCATCATCAACAAAAGTAACATAATAACAAGAGACACCAAGATATGATACCTGAGATGGTCCCCATACATATTTATGCACAATCTCTAACCTTTCACTCTTCTTTTGTTTTCCGACTCTGAGAAATATGACTCTCTTTTGTTTTCCATAAACACAATGCTCACAGAAATCCAAATCATTTTGTTTAATATCTGAAAACAAATTTATTTTGTGAAGTATATACATCCCCTTCTCACTCATGTGTCCAAGCCTATGATTCCACATTGAAGTATCCACTCCTGTAGAAGCTAAAGAGATAGAAGAGTCAACATTACCAGTACATAAATACAATGTACCTACCTTCTTTCATTTTGTTATCACCAATGATACTTTGGTGACCTTCTACACCTTATCTGTAAATATGGATATACAACCTTCACTTGCCAACTACCCTATTGAAATTATATTTTTCCTTAGATATGGAACATTTCTTACCTCTTTCAACAACCATTGGTTTCCATTGCTTTGCTTTATTTTTACCTTTCCCATTCCAACAATTTTTCATGGTGCATCATCACCCAAATGAACCTGTCCAAAATCACATTGAACATAATCTAGAAAATGTTTCCTATGGGGTGTGGCATGAAATGAAGCCCCTGAATCTACTACCCAAGACTCAAAAATATTATCTACATAAATAATCAAAGCATCTTATAACACATCACCTGTTACATTTGCTTCCTGATTTTTCTCCTATTATCCATCTCTTTGTTTCTTTGGAGCTCTATAGTCTTTCTTCAGATGTCCTTTCTTCCCACAATTCCATCACTCTATCTTTCCAAATCTGGATTTGGATCTTCCATTCCTAGAATTCTTGTGGTTCTTTGAGCCCTTTCCTCTATAGTTTTGTCTTCCCCAGTTCTCAATGTTTAACGCATTACCTGATGTCTCACATGTGCTTTTCCGTTGCATTTTCTCACTAAGGATAACATCAACAACATCATCAAAATTTTAAAGTGTTTGAACCAAAGACATAATTACTTACAACCATGACCAAGTCATTCCAGATTTCTAGCAATGATCACGAGATTAGAAGAGCTCAAACCTCATCATCAAAGTCCACTTTTACAGAACTTAGTTTATTAGTAACCGTATTAAATTCATTTAAATGATATGCAATACACCCCCCTTTTGACATCTTCATATTAAATAATCTCTTCATTAGAAATACCTTATTGGACGTCGAGGGTTTTTAATATAATTTAGTCAATGCGTCCATCATCTCCTTTGTTGTCTTTTCTTTCAAAATATTGAAAGCCACCGACGTTTCCAGGCCCAGTCGTATCGTTTCTAGTGCCTTTCTGTCAAAAACCTCCCATTCTTTTTCCTTCATGGTCGTCAACTTCTTTTTTATTCCACCCAATGGTAGGAATAGATCCTTCTGATATAAATAATCTTCCATCTACATCTTCCATAACCGATAGTTTTGGCCGTTAAATTTCTCGACCCTAAACTTTCCATCTTCCGCCATTTCTCCCACTCGAACCAGGAACCCTCTTTTCCTATGAGTTACCTTTCGCTATGATACCAGTTGTTAGTAAAACAGGATCGCAGAGCAATAAAATAAAATAAATGTGGAAATAAAACACATAATATATGCAATACAATAGAGACACAAATATACGTGGCTCACCCAGTGTGGGATATCTCCACCAAAGAAATTTCCAGGTCCTTCCTTTATTATTATCCAACAAATGAAGGGATACAACCTACAACACACCTGGTGTAACCTCCTCTTCTTTTTCTCACATTCTCCTCCCTCATAATACAATATTCGCAATGATACATAAACACAATACATTTCCCTCATAAAATGGGGTTTCCTTCTAGGGAAAAAAACATTAAGATAACTTCTACCGTCAGATTTGCGACCTTATAATGAACGGTCCAGATTTACTATGAAATTACAATATACATTTACAAGGAAATTTTTCCTTCAGGGGCTTCACCCCCGAACCGACGCTTGCCCCCGGACCCCGCAGGGGGTGTTGGCCCTTGACCAAGTTTTGAGGAATACTTGGTCATATTTGACTTTTTTTGGGACTTTGACAGCCTGTCGAAGACGAAGCACCAAGTGAAGCAGAGATTGCGGAAGCTAGGCATCCTTTTTGGGTTTTGGGAATATGTAATGGGAAAGGGATGTCGGCCCATGGATTTTGTTAAGCCCTAATATTGGCTAATTAACCCTTAATTGGGGCATATTATATTAGTAATGATATTTTATTTATGTCAGCTTTAGGCCATTAGTTGTAATTATACCTCCTAGTCTCCTATATATACCAAGGAGACATTTTCATTTTGAATCATCTTGTACTTGAACATTTAAGTGGGGTAAAAGGAGGTTTCCCCCTTGAAGAGGATTATTATCTGAAATTATCTCTTTTTCAAGGTGTTGAGTACTTTTTCTGAGGTTTTTCTATGCTGTATTGGTATTTGGTTCTTAACATATGGTTTCAGAGCTCAAGGTCTTGGGGTTTCACTGCTACATCTGAGACGCCTTGGAATTTTCACTATAATTGTTTTTCTACAATGTTTCAGAAGAAACGGCTTGAAGGATATTTAGTAGATAGATCAAGGTACGCTGGGTTCAAAATTCAGCTCATGAGGCCTTATACTTTTAGAGATACAACCTGTACAAGATAAGGTTATGGAATCATCCTGAAATGAGTCATTGCGGCATTTTCGCTATAAAAAATTTTCCGTAATGTTTCAGACCCTGAAATTTAGAGGATATTTACAGAAATTAGTAAGGTATTTGTGGTAAACATTTTAGCTTCTGGGTCATCTTAAATTTGTAGATACACCCTGTGTAAGATAGGGTATTTGACTAGTCCTATTGACTAGTCTCAAGAAGGTGTTCCAGGTAAAACAATCATAACTTATTCCTAGAGTATCCAAATTGAGTGGGACTAGTTTCATTGGATTGTGGACAGTCTTTAGTATCTCTGGTGCAAGTTTAATAATTTTATATCAATTATTTTGTGCGAGGCACGCTATACAAGTGATATCTCTTGGAAAGAGAAAAAATCGGCAAGTTGTGGGGAAGTTACCATAAATTCCACTTGGCACATCCAATTTTGATCAGACCTATGGCATTGCAGAGAAGAAATATCAGAGAACTACATAAAAGAAATTTTCATATGCAGAACGGCTGAAACTTGGGAGATACAACAGAAGAAATATTGTCTAGCAGAACCACCTCAAAATCAAGGTTCAAAAGTGATACTTGGCCAACATGCCACCAAAAAAGGGAACTTCTACACCAACTAAGCCTCCAGAAAATCCTACTTGGACTCTTGATGAAGGTGAAGAAATGCATAGGGACATAAATGAACTACAAAAGAAGATTGATTCAATGGAAGCTAAGTTGGATACTAAGATGGATTCAATGGAAGCTAAATTGGATACTAAGATGGATGATTTAAAAGGGGAGATCATGGAAGTATTGAAACATTTCATAATAGAGAAGACATCTGAAAGTGAAAATGCATCCCATGAAATTCATGATGAGGACATAAGGAAGGTGAATCAAGAATGGAGAAACTCCAACTTTGGTTTGAAGACCAACCATGTTCCTAAGATTGATATGAGGAAGTTTGATGGAAAGGACCCAATCACATGGATACTTCAGATGGAGCAATTCTTTGATCTCTATAATGTGCCAGATACACAAAAGGTACGAATTGCTTCTTTATATTTAGAACCTAATCAATTTGTATGGTATCAATGGCTTTGTTCTTGCAAATCACTCGTCACTTGGACAAATTTCACGGAAGAAATGATAGCACACTATGAGGATACAAGGAGCAATACTTTCTTTAGCCAATTGATAAATCTCAAGCAAAAGGGTTTAGTTACCGAGCACATTGAGAACTTCCAAAGATTGAATATAAAGGTAATCGATATTCCAGATGAGCACTTGATTGATGTATTCATAGGAAATTTAAAGGATAACATTCAACATGAGGTTCGC
>ML827812.1:31454-60877 GCA_009831015.1 Picea engelmannii
GTTGTAATTATACCTCCTAGTCTCCTATATATACCAAGGAGACATTTTCATTTTGAATCATCTTGTACTTGAACATTTAAGTGGGGTAAAAGGAGGTTTCCCCCTCGAAAAGGATTATTATCTGAAATTATCTCTTTTTCAAGGCGTTGAGTACTTTTTCTGAGGTTTTTCTATGCTATATTGGTATTTGGTTCTTAATAGGTTTACCCATGTTTAGACCTATTTTGTAATGTATAAATAAATACCTAGGCAATATAGGAAAGATTCGATGAGCTAAGTGCCAAGTGAAAGTAATAGTTGTATATGCTATGTGCATGTTGTGTGAGACTTGCAAGGCTGAGTGCAAGTGTCTGTAAGAGATTGAGTAGAAGCTTTTGTGCTGTAACCTAACTCGGGGAAGGAGGATCTGGCGAGGTGCACGCAAATCTCCTGTCCTATGCAGAGTAGGATTTTGGTAAGATCTGTGTTGTAACCTGCTTGACCGAAGATAATAAAGACGAAGAGTTGATGGACGTAGCCCCAGGGTGGGGGTGAACCATGTAAATCTGTGTGTTATGGTGTGTGCTTTGATTCTATGTGTTATATTTGCTTATGCTAAGTGCTTTGAGATAATTAGATGGATCTGCATATGTTCAATGATAATGATGTGCAAGAATGTTAGATCAGACTCACATGAATGTGCTTAGTGCTTGGTCTATTAGATATTATATGTCTTTTCGTTGCTAAGTGATAATATACCCTAAACCTAAGTGAACGTTGTAATACTCTGTTATGTTAGCGAAGTGGATCTAAGAGAGATATTGATGAATGATCTATGCTAAGTTCTCTCTAAGTGATATAATCACAGATCTGTGTCCCAGCTAGGTTGCAAACACTTGAGTCCTGAAACCACCCCTACCTCTCCCTTGGGTGAGACTTCATCTGCTTCGCAGGTGTTGCCAAAAGGGCCTGTAGTTAGGGTTTTTTTGGTGCATTGTTGTAGCATTGAACCCTGGGTCTGCCCCTGTGCCAACAAATGGATCCGTTTTCGGGACCTGAAACTGTGATTGCTGGGAACTAAGAGAGAAAAAGATTGTGCAAAGACTCATCCTGAAACTATGAAATCTCTATGCGTGGATCTGTGCCCTAGTGCGAAGTACTTTACTTGATCTAAGAAGCTTTGTGATAAAGAAAAGAAGGCCAGATCTGAAGAAGAGAAGAAATATCTAAATGCTTCATGCTCTAAGAAAGGTAAAAATGGAAATTTATGAAGAAAAGAGGTAAGATCTGTAAGCTCCATGCTTTGATAGAGGTAAGAATAATCAAAAGTTTTTAGATATGGAAGCTTTGTGCTTTGCAAACGTAAAATAAGTGAATTTTTTTGTTTCTAGAGTATGGATCTAAGTATGTTTGATAAATTCTGCCCTAGCTTGAAAACTAGGGCATTAATAGATGAAAGAAAGTTTGATATGAATAGATATGATAAGCATAATGATAGATATGTTATACCTATGCATAGAAAGAATGTTTTGACTAACAAATGGATGCAAGATCCTAGAAAGAATTTTTTGAAGGCTAGCTACCATGAGCCTAGTGTGCAGTACAAAAGAAGTTGGGGATCATTTAAGAGAAAGAGAGGATTGAACCTATGTTACAATTGTAGAAAACTAGGCCATCTAGCTAAGGAATTCCTTGGTGGAAAACCTAGTTGTCTATGTCGCAAAGATTTGGACCATGAAGTATTGGATTGACCTAGAATGATTGCTAAGCTTGAAAGAATGAATCTGCATGAAGAAAACCCTAAGATAGCCCCAAATATAGAATAACCCCAACAAGAATCAGAAAAAGTATTAATATAGATGAAAGAAACTATGAATGGGCACAAAGATATCAGTTTATCAGAAATTTTCAATGAAAAAGAGAAAATCGAAGTAAGAATAGGAGACTTCAACATAGATTGTGTTGTGGATGAGTAAACAAAGGTGAATATTATGATAGAACGAACTTGGGAAACCCTGGGAAATCCTGCTATGATTCCTTCATTGGGAGGAATAATCTTGTTTAAAGGAAAATTGGTAACCCTATGTGGAAGGATTACCCATATATCCCTGAGAATCAATGGAACATCGGTAGAGGAAGAATTTGAAGTTATCAAGTTTATTGAGAACAACGCCCCATTTCTGACTTTGTTAAGAAAAACCTAGATTGAGAAAGACCAGATCCGAAGAAACGAAGAAAAGGAAAGCCTAGAAAAGAAGAAGCAAGGCGTAATAGATTTTATGACTAGAAAGATCGCCTACTTGATGGAAGAACATGGTAACAGATCGAAGCTATTTGACACTATGGACTTGGATGTCGAAGTTGTAAGAACACTAGAAGAACCACAGAGGATTGAAATGAGTGCTCCAGACGATGAAGGAGTATTTCCATTGAATACAAAGAACGGATATCGACAACGCGAAGTAACTATGTATGAAGAGGATGAGAATTAGAATGGGAAAAGGATCACCGAGACGAAGCTCACTGGGAAAATGGATAGAAATATAAGTAAGAATAAAGCCTGGATCGAAAGACTACAGAAGGTTTTAGAGGGAGCCCTGCAGAAGGCAAAATTGCAGAATTTGAGCTTTGCTGAGATATCAGAACAACGACATAGGGCACTTTGTCGTGGCGAAGAAATATAGTCATTGGAAGCTGATATAACCGTTCGAATGCTACTCTGAATGGGTCGGAAAAGCATTGATGGATCACTACCAGACTATTAGACCGCGCCATAACGGACATAACAAGAGTTAATGAAGCTTTATACCCATTGCAAGAAAACCGTTACTAAAATTCCTATATATCTCATCGTGCCATGACCAAAGAACACTTTTTCCAATTGAGAAATTTGACCCCACAACCTTGCTTTAGATTGTCCAGTGATCCTTAAGACCTTACCTTCTACCCTATTACAGTACCTACGCTAGTTCGAGAACCCGAGATATTGATCTTGAGCATATATTTCTGACGAATTTAGCGCAGCTGAAGAATCTATAAGAGAGGTACTCGCTAGCCTCAGAGCCGAGAGAGTCATGTCGGAGAGAGGATTGTCTATAGGTTTACAGGCCTCATCAACGAGTGGAGTGCAAGCCTCCCTATCGACTGCTCGAGCAGGAACATCCCAAGCTGACGCAGAAAGAAGAACCAAACATAAAGACGACCTGGCCAACGCGAAGTTGGTTCCATCCATCCTACCTGCTTACATACCACCTCTGAGTGGTGTGATCAACAAAGATAGTGTGCCTAGAGACTTTGAGTACACTCTAGTCACTGCATACTTACCAAAAGGAGTATGCACATTTCACGTAGATCAAGACAAGGTTGCAACATTGAAGTTTAGTGACTTCAACCTGGGTGACCGGAAGGTTTATGGCATGCTCACCCCTTATAAATATCTGATGAAGATAAAGGGAAAGAATTTGAAGGTCGTCCCCCAGCAATGGACGATGGACCTCGCATAGTCCACTCTGCTCAATGTTATGAAGATACTGCACTTCGGCAGACACTAGGAGGTGAATGATTGTGTAAAGTTGCTAATGGAAAGTTACCATGGAGGATACTTATGGTTGAACCGTCACATAACAGTTGATCCAACGCTAATCACCCAGATCACAGGGCTTAGCATGCAAGGCCCTGATCCCCACGATTACTATCCTGGAAAGACCACGGATCGTGCTCTCACTCAAAAGATCAAATAAGCCTATGGTGATGTTGAGAAAGGCATGCAAGGCTACAAGGTAGATTATATTGAAAGTGGCACAGTGCACCTCATCTGTCAACTAATTGGAGGGAAGTTGGTACGCAAGAATCGACCCACACAAGTATCCATCTTTGTAGTTGACCTCGCAAGAAAGTGCGCAGAGGGACTACATATGAACTAGGCGAAGTACTTGGTGAATCAACTAGAGATTGACTGCACAGAAGCCCAGGATCGGGGGCATGAATTCCATTTTAGCTAGCTCTTAATACTTATAGATTTCATTGCATGGGAGCTACCGGAAGGTGCAGCCTTCCCGGACATCGACCCCTTCGAACCACTGGCCGCGAATTTCAGTTCACTGTGTTACTTGAACGATATGAACAAGCAGTGGCAGTCAAATTCTGTCTTCCATACCTACTACACCCAGTTGAAGCTCATCATCCAGTCCGAACTGCGCATCACCCCGAATAATTTACACATATTTTGACCCTTGATGAAGTTCAACATGGACTGCCATTTCATATATATTACAACATGCGCTGATGAGCCCAAGAAACATCTTCAATCTTATTATAAGCTGACATAAGATGACCTAGAAGAGATCACCAAGGAATGGTCAGCGAACCTCCTTATCTCAGTAGACCCCACAGAAATGTCTGACATCGACAACCCAGAAGCTGCGCAGAATACACCTGGGCCCAGTAAGACAAAGAAAACAAAGAAGACAAAGAAGGATGAGGACATCCAGGATGTAGACAACCAATCTGTAAGAACCGCATCCATTACACCAGAGCAAGGAGGTAATGGAAAAGACTTAGAGGAAGTCGAACAGAGGCCAGGAGATGAAGTAGAGATCATAAAGAAAAGGAAGGGTTTGTAGAAATTTCAATACAAATTAATTATTTCCTGCGATTCTCCTGATCTAACAATTATACGCCACTATTAAATACATAATCACTTCTACTATTATTCTTGCAGAAAATTAAACCATGATCACAACCACAATCACAAAGTGAAATATCAAGAACACATAACATAAAAGTTTTACCGAGAAAGAGTAAAGCTAAAAACCCCACTATCATATATTATGTATATCATGAATCATGAAACAATCTCATACAAAACTCTAATCCAAGATCTCTCAGTACAATACAATCGTCTCACACTGTCATAAACAAATCAACAAATACATGTGCCAACTCTCCGTGTCCAGACAACCTGCCTCCTCTGCAAAATCTCTGCAATTCGAATTCTCACAATGATTACAAATTGCCTAGTTTGCAAATTCTCATAAGCATATCCACTGCATGTGTGATCAAATCACAATTGATAGCCAAACTGTCCCTTTCACGTGTTATCTCAACTGGGTCTCCAATGGATTTGACATGCATGTAGGTAACCGTGGTGAATCTTCAGTTGCATGTGAGTTCACTCAGCACTGATTGTGAATTAATGAATAATTAATTCATTAAAATCTCACTAGTGCAAGTTTAGTTACAACTAGTACAAATGATCTTAACTCACTTAACTACACTTATAGTTCTGTTACAAATCCAAATCACTCAGTTATAAATGAGATAATAGATTAATATTTATTGTCCAATTTATTTAAGGGAAAAGTAAATTAGACACATGTTTCTTGTTGACTTTTCAACACTCCCTCTCAACAAGAAAGGGATTATCCTTCACCCCAATCCTGTCTCTGTGATATTCGAATTTGCTCCTGGTGAGCACCTTCGTCAGAATGTTTGCATCTTGATCTTCCGTAGGAATGTACTGAAGCAACATGATCTTCCGTTGCACACAATATCTGAGATGATGATACCGGATATCTATATGCTTAGATTTGTCATGAAACACAGGATTAATCGAGAGTTTAATGCAACTCTGATTATCACAATAAATCACTGTCAGATCTAAATGAGAACCAAACAAACCAACCAATATCTTTCTCATCCAAATAGCCTCACATGCAGCTTGACTCGCTGCCATGTATTCTGCTTCCGCTGAACTAAGTGCCATGGATCTTTGTTTCCTTCTGTACCAAGAAATAGTTGTAGATCTGATACTAAAGATCCCCCCTGATGTGCTCTTTCTGTCCGTTGGGCTGCCTGCCCAATCTGCATCTGTGAAGCCATGCAACTTCACCTCATCCATTTGTTTGTACCATAATCCATACTCATATGTGCCCTTTATATATCTCAGGACATGCTTACCCACCTTCCAAAAGAGTTTGGTAGGCTTAACCATCGCTTGACTTAGTTGGTTAACCGCATAGAAAATGTTCAGTCTCATGTTCACTAAATACATTAGCGAAACCACTAACTGTCAATAGAAAGTAGCATACACTACCTCTCCAAAAGTAACATCATCTTTCCTCCAGTTTCCTGGAAGAGGAGTATCCATGGGTTTGCATCCCTCCATGTGAAACTTACCCAGTATCTCCCTTGCATACTTTCCTTAAGACACAAAAATTTCACCATCTCGCTGCCATATTTCTAATCCAAGGAAATAATGAAGAAGGCCCAAATCCTTCATCTCAAACGCCTTTGCAAGGTCATCCTTGCATGATTGTATCAAATGCTCATCAACAGACAATATTAAATCATCAACATAAAGCACAATGATTAAGAGCTTACCCTCCAACACAATTTGGTATAGGTTTGCATCTGCTTCACTTTTGGTGAAGCCCAATCTGGTGAAATAGCTGTCTATCCAAGTGTACCAAGCACGAGGTGCTTGCTTCAGACCATACAGTGCTCTCTTGAGTCTGCACACATGCGACTCTCTGTCAAAGGTCTCAAAACCTTCTAGTTGTTCAATGTACACTTCTTCCTCAATGATCCCATTGAGGAATGTAGTTTTTACATCCATATGATGAATGTGCCAGCCCATCTGCACTGAGAGTGCAAGGATGGATCTTATGGAAGAGTACCTTGCGACAGGTGCAAAGGTCTCATCATAATATATCCCCTCGATCTATGAGAAGCCCTAGGCCACAAACCTGGCCTTGTATTTCTCAACACTCCCATCAGTAGCTTGCTTTACCTTGTATATCCATCTTGAACCTACCACTAATTTGTCGACCGGTCTTGGGACAATTTCCCATGCACTGTTTTTGAAAATGGAGTCATACTCCTCTACCATAGAATCAACCCAAGTGGGGTCCTACACTGCTTCCTGAAAGGAAGATGGTTCAATCACAATACATTTTCTCATGAGATCCATGTATCCAGTAAATCGATCAAGAGACTGTCTCTGTCTGCGCTGTGAAGTAGGGGCTCCTACATTCTGTGCAACACCTAGTCTCAATCTGTCAGCTTCTGTGGTGCGCTTTCTGCCATTTATAATGGATGTCTCTACTTGAGTGGTTTCCTCCACTTCATGAGCCTCCTCATGTGGCTGATCCACATCTTGAGACTCATCCTTGGGAACCAACAGTTCCTCTTCTGCATGCAAGTCTAGCTCCCTCTCAAGTGACAACCGCATGGCTTTCCCCTCATCGAATTTTATATCTCGTCGCATAACAGTCATCTTATTGTTTGGAAAATACACACGATAATTATGGGGTGTTTCTGTGTACCCCACAAATATCCCAACTTCAACAGTCAGTTCCAGCTTCTTCCTGGAATCCTTGGTCACATGCACATAAACAGATGAGCCAAAAATTTTAAAATGAGAAACATCAGGTTTCTTACTAGTAAAAGCTTCTTCAAGTGTACTCATGCCAAGTACTCTATGAGGACAATGGTTCTGCACATAAACCGCAGTATTGCATGCTTCTACCCACAAATGCATTGGTAGGCCCTGAACATGCAACATCACTCGTTCTTCACCCACAATCGTTATGTTCTTTCTCTCCGTGACCCCATTTTGTTGTGGGTTATGAGGCGCTATGAGTTCTCTTCGAATTCCTTCTCTGCTGTAGAAGTCTTTGAATTCATTAGAGATGTATTCTCCACCATTATCACTCCTTAGAGCCTTCACTTGCTTCCCCAACTCTTTCTCCACCAATGCTTTAAACTCACAGAACTTTGAGAATGTTTGATCCTTCTTCTGCATGAAGAATATCTAGCATTTACAAGAAAATTAATCAACAAAAATAACATAATACTTATGTTTTGTTGTTGAAGCAACTAAGAATGGTCCACACACGTCTATGTGAATTCTCTCCAGGATCACCGAAGCACAGTTCTCCTTTTCATGAAAGGTGGACTTTACATACTTCCCCAGGGTGCACCCCTTGCACTGATCTAACTGAGAAAGTGTTCCCCTTGGAAGTCCAGTAGATATTTGCTGCATGATCTTCAAGGCTCCATGATGAAGATGGCCCAATTTCCTATGCCATAATTCACCCTCATCCCGGCTCACCACTTTTTCTACCTTGCCTATCATGGCACCGCAACCATCTACCTCCAGCATGTAGAGATTCTTAACTCGAATCCCTATCTTCTTGACTTGACCCATTGCTTTATGTCATAGGTAGGATTTTCCACTGCTAAAAACAACATCATAGCCTTTGTCCTCCAACATTGCGACTGAGACCAGGTTTTTCTTCAGACCTGGAACATGCATAAAAAATTTCAATTCAAATGGTTTACCTGACTCCCTCTGAAAGGTAATGGTACCAATACCAGTCGCATTGTATCATCCATCGTCACCCATCTCTATATGCATTCTGATATATTTCTCCTCCAAGTTAATGAAAGAATCTTTATCTCCCATCATGTGGAAGGAAACACCACTATCCAAATACCACATCTATCCCGATGCACTTGAATCCATGCATGCGATCAAAGAGAAGTCAAGTTCAAAATGTGAGACAAGAGCCTCACCAGTTGCAACTCCAACAACCATCTTGTTCTTCCTCTTCTGTGGACAGTTAGTAGCGAGATGCCCATGTTCATGACAGTGAAAACACTTCACTTTGGACAAATCAAACTTATTGACTTTAGACTCAGATTTTGATTGGAATTTCTTCCCTTTCCCTTTCCTTGCCTTGGCAGTCAAAGAAAAATCCTCTTCATCATCACGCTTTGATGAAAATCCATCTCTGGTGTTCCACCTGAACTCCTCTTGCACTAGATCCGACCATAGTCGTTCCCAATGCGATAATTTTTCCCTTCCATTGACAGAGTCTTGATAACTTTGTCAACTCTTGGGAAGTCCTAGCAGTGCCAAGCTCACCAAATCATCATCAACAACTATTATTCCCACACTTCCAAGCTCATCCTGACATTGGAAAAACTTCGTGAGATATTTAGGAATGGTGTCACCCTTCTCCATCTCTATATTCCTGAGTTTATCTTTGAGCGCCAATTTCCTATGGTCACTATTTTTTTGGAACAGATCCGTCAAAACCTTCCACATTGCATGTGGTGTGGTTTTCCCATGGAGACTTGAGACAATGTGGTCTCGCACTCCCTC
Organism: Picea engelmannii; assembly: GCA_009831015.1. Lineage (NCBI taxonomy): Eukaryota > Viridiplantae > Streptophyta > Pinopsida > Pinales > Pinaceae > Picea > Picea engelmannii. The sequence continues at coordinate 40,603 of ML827812.1, forward strand.
CAATAGAATCCTCCTCACCTTTGCCACTTTCTTTTTCCATGCATCAAGATTTGCAGTGTCTGTCACATCCATCTTAGGAACATATTTATCAATGTAATCCTTCAAGCATTTTCTTCAAGTACTGCTTCCATCCTGTCCTTCCAAGCAATGTAGTTCAAGATGCCCTCGAGTGCATACTCCAACCTCAAGCCATTGAAATACATTTCCGATCTTGAATCAACTGTCGCACCAAGAAAATCTTGAAAATTCGAATGTTATCCAACCACAAAACTCAACTTCTACAATCCCTCTTTCCCTGGGAGGTTCGCACCCCACCTATGAGTAGCTTGAGGGAAGTTTGTACCCTGCCTATGTATAGCCTGCGAACTTGACTAGGAGGTTCGCACTGTAATACATTGTAGGGTGAGGGAAGTTTGCACCTCTCCCTTGATCATCTTGTGAGAATGCTCAGGAAAGTTCGCACCTCTCCTTAGACTAGGGTGCGAGAATTTTTTCTTTGAGAACTGTGCGTAGTCTACAATACTAAAGTTCGCACCCTGCTAGAGACGGGACCTGCGAAAATAAAATTATGTTCGCACCTCACTTACTTAGCTCCATGGCCTCCGTGGCTCTGATACCATGAATAAATTTCAATACAAATTAAGTATTTCCTGTGATTCTCTTGATCTAACAATTATACGCCATTGTTAAATACATAATCGTTTCTACTATTATTCTTGCGGAAAATTAAACCACGATCACAACCACAATCACAAAGTGAAATATCAAGAATACATAACACAGAAGTTTTACCGGGAAAGCGTAAAGATAAAAACCCCACTATCATATATTATGTATATCATGAATCATGAAAAAATCTCATACAAAACTCTAATCCAAGAACTCTCAGTACAATATAATCGTCTCACACTGTCATACACAAATCAGCAAATACATGTGCCAATTCTCTATGTCCAGACAGCCTGCCTCTTTTACACAATCTATGCAATTTGAATTCTCACAATGATTACAAATTGCCTAGTTTGCACATGCTCATAAGCATATCCACTGCATGTGTGATCATATCACAACTAATAGCCAAACTATCCCTTTCACCTGTTATGTCAACTGGGTCTCCAATGGATTTGACATGCATGTAGTTAACCGTGGCGAATCTTCATTTGCATGTGAGTTCACTGATTGTGAATTAATGAATAATTAATTCACTGAACTCTCACTAGTGCAAGTTTAGTTACAACTAGTACAATTGATCTTAACTCACTTAACAACACTTATAGTTCTGTTACAAATCCAAATCACTCAGTTATAAGTGAGATAATAGATTATTATTTATTTTCCAATTTATTTAAGGGAAAAGTAAATTAGACACATGTTTATTGTTGACTTTTCAACAAGGTTTGCCTCTGGAACCTTCCTCCCAGAAGAAATCAAAAGCACCCGTGACTAAGCTGAAGACCATGCTCACTCCAGATGAATTCATTTTTCTCCTCCTAGCTATGAATGAAGCCATAGAAGAGATAACCGAGAAGCAGGAAGCTAAGCAAGAGACAATGTACAACAAAATCAAGATCGAGCTCCAAGGAATACAGCAAGCCCTCCAGTCTAGCCACGCAGTTTTTTCTGTGGCCCTACCAGAAGGAACAACAAAAGAGGGAGATGAACCAGTTCAAATCCACAAGATTGCTGACACAGTCAAAGTACACCTTCGAAAAGCACAGGAAGAAATAGAGCAGGCCACCCAGGCCTTAAAGCAAGCACAGGAGGAAATCATCGAGCAACGTCGAGCTGCGCAACAAGAGAAGGACACTATCCAAGCGAAATTTGAAGAAGACATAGAAAATATCCATAAAGGGAAAGAGAAGATGCTAGCGAAGCAGATTGGGATTGAAGAAGTAGTCAACAGAGAATTTCTCTCTGTGACCAGCTTAGAGTAGGAGGCCGAAGAACCCATAGAGCACCAAGTGATGAAGCTTGCTGAAGTTATTGAGCAACTTCAACAAAGAATCATGGACTTAGAGCTTTAGACCATACCACAGACCCCACAAGAAGTGCACGACCAGTGAGAAATAAATTCCCGGAGCATAGTAGAAAGGATTAAATCACTCACTGAGGAATGCAAATAATTAAGTAGAAGAAGTGCGCAGATCTATGAGAACCCAGAATTACATAAATTGGAGTTGCAACTCCAAGAGGAAAAGTATGAAGCCGAAAATCTACAAGTGCATCTGAAGGCCCTGTCACCCATAGAAAGAATGAAGAGGTTTCCAGAGAAACGCATAGCCCAACAACAGATTCACATGCTTCAAAGTAAAGTAATGGAGTACCAACCTGCACTAGGGTATCGTACTAGCCTACCTTAGATTTACCAACCTACATTGTGGTAGCGTACCATCCTGCATTGGGTTTACCAACCTATTCTAGGGTAGCATACCAGCCTGCATTGGGGTTACCAACCTGTGTTAGGGTAGCGTACCAACCTACATTGGAGTTACCAACATGTGTTGGGGTAGAATACCAGCCTATGTTGGGGTTACCAACATGCACTGGGGTAGCGTACCAGCCTGCATTGGCGTTACCAACCTAGGCTGGGGTAGCGTACCATCCTGCATTGGAGTTACCAACCTGTGTCGAAGTATCCCCCTCTACTAGGGATCTCATCACTTCCCGCTTCTAGGGAACACATCACTTCCCTCTACTTGGGAACACATGACTTCTCAATATTGGGGAACACATCACTTCCTGCAACTAGGGAACACATCACTTCCCACTACTAGGGAACACATCACTTGTTAAGAACCAAATATCAATATAGCATAGAAAAACCTAAGAAAAAGTACTCAACGCCTTGAAAAAGAGATAATTTCAAATAATAAGCCTCTTCGAGGGGGCAACCTCCTTTTACCCCACTTAAATGTTCAAGTACAAAATGATTCAAAATGAAAATGTCTCCTTGGACATCAAACTTCCTCATATCGATCTTAGGAATGTGGTTGGTCTTCAAACCAAAGTTAGATTTTCTCCATTCTTGATTCACCTTCCTTGTGTCCTCATCATGAATTTCATGGGATTCATTTTCACTTTCAGGTGTCTTCTTTGTTACGAAATTTTTCAATACTTCCATGATCTCCCCTTTTAAACCCTCCATCATCTCTTGTAGTTCAAATTTTTCTACTATCTTCTTTTGTAAATCATTTATGTCCCTACGCATTTCTTCACCTTCATCAAGAGTCCAAGTAGGATTTTATGGAGGTTTATTTGGTGTAGAAGTTCCCTTTTTGGGTGGCATGTTGGCCAAGTATCACTTTTGAACCTTGATTTTGAGGTGGTTCTGCTAGACAATATTTCTTCTGTTGTATCTCCAAAGTTTCATCCCTTCTGGGTATGAAAATTTATTTTATGTAGTTCTCTGATATTATTCTCTACAATGCCACAGGTCTGATCAAAATTGGATGTGCCAAGTGGAATTTAAGGTAACTTCCCCACAATTTGCTGATTTTTGGCCTTTCCAGGAGATCTCACTTGTATAGCGTGCCCCACACAAAATAATTGATATAAAATTCTAAAACTTGCACCAAAAATAATAAAGACTATCCATGATCCAATGAAACTAGTCCCACTCAATTTTGATACTCTAGGAAGAAGTTATGATTGTTTTACCTGGAACACCTTCTTGAGACTGGTCAATAGGACTAGTCAGATACCCTATATTACACAAGGTGTATCTACAAATTTAAGATGACCCAAAAGGTGAAATTTTTAAAATAGATACCTTACTAATTTATGTTAATATCCTCCAAAGTTCAGGGTCTGAAAAGTTACAGAAAAGTTTTTATAGCAAAAATTCCATATGATTCCAGAACCCTATCTTGTACAGGTTGTATCTCCGAAAGTATAAGGCCTCGGGAGCTGAATTTTGAACCCAACGTACCTTGATCCGTCTACTAAATATCCTCCAAGCCGTTCCTTCAGAAACATTGTAGAAAAAAAGTTATAGCAAAAATTCCAAGGTGTCTCAAATGTAGCAGCGAAACCCCAAGACCTTGAGCTCTGATACCATATGTTAAGAACCAAATATCAATATAGCATAGAAAAACCTCAGAAAAAGTACTCAACTCCTTGAAAAAGAGATAATTTCAGATAATAAGTCTCTTCAAGGGGGCAACCTCCTTTTACCCCACTTAAGTGTTCAAGTACAAGATGATTCAAAATGAAAATGTCTCCTTGGTATATATAGGAGTCTAGGAGGTATAATTACAACTAATGGCATAAAGCCGACATAAATAAAATAACATTACTAATATAATATGCCCCAATTAAGGGGTAATTAGCCAATATTAGGGCTTAACAACACTCCCACTATTGGGGAACACATCACTCCCTCTCATGAGGTAAACTCCTTCTGGACCACACCAACCTTGTCTCTCAAGTATTCAAACTTCAATCTCGACAGAGGCTTAGTCAACACATCTACTACATGCTCGTCGGTAGGTGTTATCGGACAAATCGGTAGGTGCAGACACTAACAAATCTCCCTAGATCCACTTGGATCTAGAACAAAACAGGACGGGATGCGACTCTTTCCCTAAGTTGTGATCATTGAATCTACTAATGAGAAGAAACAAGTGACATACCTTTGTATCGCTTCCCAGGTCTCTATTGTTGTTGCTTCGCTTCAGTTCTCTTATGAGGTCAAGACCAAGATAACACAAACCAACCAAAGTGAAGACAATAAAGTATATTCAATGTCAACCTATGCATATTATCATGGAGTTACGCAATAAAGTAAAAGTGACTTTATGGGAAAGGGACATGTTGTTGTATCATATTAAATGAAAGTATAAGATACAACCTGATCACCTTGATGTTGCAAGCTTCCTTTCAGTGACCCTTGGTTCCAACACACACACTTGCTCTATAACTACATGAAGAAGATCCAACACAACTTGATAGGCCAAATGAAGGCTTCAAGATTCTATTCAAGTAGAGTTCCTCACACAATTATTTCACCAATTCTTCATTCAATATTGCTTAACCTTTTCCATGAGAAACATTTCAATATATAAGAGAAGGAGAGATGGTTACATGGATGAGGATGATCCCACCAAATCTGAAAAGTCAGTGGAATGACAACCATGTGAATGCCAACTCATTTTCTAGAAGATTCCCTTCTAGAACCCTTGAGACCTCTTCTCCTTTCCAAGCTTAAAAACAGGTTCACACCCTATCTATGGAGCATCCTGTGAACAGTTCTCACCCTAAGTGTGGGTAGCCTGCGAGAATCAGGCATTCTCGCACCCTAGCACATTGGCAGCCTGCGAACTCACTTTAAAAATGTGTTTTTGGAAGAAGACAATAGTCATTTTCCTCAGGCAAAAATTCCTTATTGGGAGCCTGAATACACCACTGTTGAGACATCACTAGAGTGACCAAAATCATGTGTAACAGAATGCCCCCCAAAGTATGAGGTCTGAACTTGTGACAGCCGAAATACTTTGTAAACTGTGTGTGTGTGTCAGAAACCAAGAGCGCACCTAATCAGAAACCTGCAAACAACCAAGCATCTACAGAATATAATACCAATTCTGAGGTAGGCATCCCCATGCTCAGATAAAAAATGAATGAAATCATAAATGTAGGTCATGGCCACCAATCATACACCATGGATCCATGCCATCAAAATGCTACATAGCCACCAGGAATACATTGTATATCTATGAGAAAAAACTTAAATTAAGACGACATAGCCACATGTCATACAAAATGGATCTATGTGCCGATACAAATTATACATACTCCATCGCAACCTGGATAAAAAAGATGAGACCCAGGGTCTTCAATCCCATCACTGAAAAGTACGAATCTAGCCATGCGATTACATGTGTTGAAGTCGAACATGACAGAAACCACTTGATTACCGGTCATTGATGAAAACCGTTAACAAGTGCGAGGGAAATCACCATTGATGTCAATGACTCCCAAGGTACCAAAGCACAATCTGAATGAATGTGAATACATGAGTTGAAGTCGAGAATTTGGTGGAATCTCCCGATTAGGGATCAATGATGCAAACCCCTGTCGAAAGCGAAGAAACCTGCCACTAAAGCATGCAGGTTCTAAGGTACTAAATGATTTCTAAGTCTCGTTAACAGATAATGAGTTGAAGTCGATGGAACAAGACTCGTCACAGGAGGGCCTTGATGTATCCCCCATCAATGACATGAAATAAGTAACATATTTTGAGGGTGAAACAGATTATGAATATAGGTTGAAACAGACACAGGGAAGGTCGACATAGTAATAATGGACAACTGCAGATGGTCGACTCAATAGAGGGCTTGGATGAACTTCTCTTGAACATATGAATGACACGACCAAGGACTTGGCAGCACTGACTCAAAGACGACCCAGGATATGACCTTGTAGCAAGTTGAATGAGAGACAAATGGATTTCCCAAACCGGCTTCAAATGATGAATAGGGGGTGTCATGTTCAAGAGCGACGCTTACTACCATTAATATGAATACGAAAACACATCCATTTCCCAAAATTTCCCCCACCATTTATGGCAAGTACCTCTTTATTTTTACGCAAGCTTGAGGAGGATAACATATGCTTGATGATGTAAGCTCATCCTTCGGGCAAGTCCCTTAGAGTATATTTAACGAACCCTAGGAAGGAGTGGCTCGATCCCATTACAGGTCTTTTGATGTTTGTTTAATGAGTCCAAAGATAGAAAACTTAGGGGTTTTTCATGTTTTGAGAGTCTGAAAAACACTTAAAGAGGACTCTCTCAGTTCCTTTTTCGTAAAATAGTTCAACAGGACCGAAAAAGTGATAAACTGTTGCCCATCGAACGTTTTGTTCAGATACTTTTACGAGCATGAACAAAACAGGGTTGCTCGACCATATTTTCGTCTTTATGGAGCGTGAAAATAACTTAGAGGATACTCCTTTGCATTCATCGTTTTCGTGTTACCATGACGAGTACGAAAAGACGAGAAAAATATACTCGATTGCGTTCTCATGTATTTTCGAGCGTGAGAACGAATGAAGACTTAGCTCGAGGTTTTTGTAAAAACCCTAAAAAGTAGTCGTACATGCGACAAAAACGAAAAAACATCCATACTCTTTCGTTTGAACTTCAAAGTTGCTATATCTGCAAAAAATCACACTCACGGGACTATTAGGCATTAGTTTTTATAGACAAAATAATATAAAAAATCAACAAAAATGGTAAAAAGTAAATAAATATGGGTAAAAAGGGCTTTTACCATTTCATTGTGATTTTGCCAAAAACTTTTCCCAATACACCTCATTTTCCCCCAAATTTCCTTGCTCGATCGCGGGAGGCACAAGCGACCATTCGACAAACCATCTTCGTCAACGAGGTAAGCTCTTTATCTTTTACCTTTTCCATGGTTTATTTTTAGTTTTCATTGGCACTTTTCAGAGTTTTAGGTTCATTTTAGGGCCATAACTTGCTCCCAAGAATTCTCGCAGACTGGCCATGCGAGACCTATGAGAATCTAGGATTCTCGCAGGCGGCCTTAAGGGCACCTACGAGAATCTCACACGGTGCTAAAGGGGCATCTGTGGGGGCCAAAACATGAAATTTAAAGTTGATTTTTTCTCAATAAAAAATGTGCCAAATTTTGAAAAAAGTTGTTGACCCTTCTCTCTTGGCTCTTGTGTAGGTGTTTGACCATCACAATGCTAGAGTGGCAAGAAAGAGAACATGAGGAGGAGGATGCCATTGTCAGGAATGACCCGGGTACCATCGCTGCCCTTCAGGACTGTGGGCTCTTGAAATTCTTCAGGATTCTGAGCATGAGGGCCCAACTCAAATTGTTGGAATACCTGGTCCATATGTGGGACATGGACCAATAGTTATTTCACGTGGGAGTCCATACACTGACCCTAGATATCGAGGATATCTAATTTCTAAAAGGGTTGTCATGGCATGGATACCATGCTACTTTGACCAGAGGTAGAGGAGGCGGGCTCCCCATGAGTGAGTATTGTCATCAGTATTGTGTTCCCGAGGCAGAGAGGAGCAAGGGTAAGGTTTCTATTTGGGGGGTCCAAGATTTTACCCTTCGGACCATCTTGTTCACTATTTCATGTATGGATGGGAGCGCAGCTCCACACATGGCTCTCCAGAGCTACTTTCAATATGCCATATAGTGCATGGAGCCTCGGGTCTTCAACTGGTCGGACGCAGTTCTTCGTAGTATAAAGAGGCAATTGACGAAATGCAGGAAGGACGAGTTGAAGCAATTTGGGTACAGATCACTTTTGGTGTCCTTCTTTCTCGAGAGGGTTCCACTACTATGATTACAGGTTGAGTAGGGTTTACCAGCTCTAGAGGATCGGAGGATGGTGAGGTCGTGAAACCTCATGGCTCGTCACGTGGCAGGGCCCATAATCAAGTACAATGACACATTTTTTGACTGGTTAAGGCCCCAGATGTTGATGATTGACGATTATGCCTATGCCGATTTGGATTTCCGAGGAGATCTAGAATTGGCCCTGCCTGAGGATGCTCAGTGGGGTGATCTAGGTAAGAAGTACACATTTTGTTCTTTTTAAATGTTTTTTTTTTTCAAGTTTTATCATATAAAATGTTTTTATGTTTGTCCAAGAACTAATCAAAAATCTCCTTTTGATGACACAGATGTGGGGCCATATCGGCGTCGAGGAACGTCTCCTATTCAATGGCGAGGAGAGGTAGCTCCAGTGGTGAGATGGGACGTCGAAGACTATGAGGCAGTGGAGCATAACCTGGAGGGGTTGACTGCGAACATCCCCTTCAGGTTCTTCTCCACTGCCTCATAGTCTTCGGCGTCCCATATCCCTAGTGGAGTCGCCAATTTTGTTATCAGACAAATTGGTAGGTGCAGACACTAATATATCCCCCTAGATCCACCTGGATCTAGAACAAAACAAAATAGGACGTGACTCTTTCCCTAAGTTGTGATCATTGAATCTACTAATGAGAAGAAACCAATGACATACCTTTGTATCGCTTCCCAGGTCTCTGTTGTTGCCGCTTAGCTCCGGTGCTCTTATGAGGTCAATACCAAGACAACACAAACCAACCAAAGTGAAGACAATAAAGTATATTCAATGTCAACCTATGCATATGATCAAGGAGTTATGAAATAAAGTAACAATGACTTTATGGGAAAGGGACACGTCGTTGTATCATATTAAATGAAAGTAGAAGATACAACCTGATCGCCTTGATGTTGCAAGCTTCCTTTCAATGACCCTTGGTTCCAACACACACACTTAATCTATAACTGCATGAAGAAGAAACAACACAACTTGATAGGCCAAATGAAGGCTTCAAGCTTCTATTCAGTCAGTGGAATGACAAGGAGAAGGAGAAGGGGAGATGGTTACATGGATGAGGATGATCCCACCAAATCTGAAAATTCAGTGGAATGACAACCATGCGAATGCCAACTCATTTTCTAGAAGATTCCCTTCTAGAACCCTCGAGACCTCTTCTCCTTTCCAAGCTTAAAAACAGGTTCACACCCTATCTATGGAGAAACCTGCAAACAATTTGCACCCTAAGTGTGGGTAGCCTGTGAGAATCGAGAATTCTTTCACCCTAGCACACAGGCATCATGCAAACTCACTTTAAAAATGTGTTTTTGGAAGAAGACAACAGTCATTTTCCTCAGGCAAAAAGTCCTTATTGGGAGCCTGAATACACCATTGTTGAGACATCACCAGAGTGACCAAAATCATGTGTAATAGTAGGAACACACTAGAGATTTACTAATCCCTTAGGATATAATAGTAGTTTATTTCGATATGCTTGGACTTGTCATGACACACTAGGTTCACTAACAACTTTATGCAACTCTGGTTGTCATAATAGATACAGGTTTGCTTCAACTAGAGATCAAAAAATTTTGCAATCAACTTCTGAAGCCACATTGCTTCGCCACAAGCTAACCATGTTTCCACATACTATGCCTCTACGGAACTGAGTTCCATATAGGTTTTCTTCTCATTAAGTCACGAGATCACAACTGATCCCATACTAAAGCAATATCTGGATGTACTTTTCTGGTCTGTGACACTGCCTTCCCAATATGAATATGCAATCTTATATCACACTTTAAGATACATCTGGGTCCATAATTGATTGTACCCTTTAGGTACCCCATCACATGTTTTTCCATAATCAGGTGAACATGTCTTTCACCACAAAACGTACATTTGTCCTTGTTTTCTTCGAAACAAATTTTCACATCACATTGTACCAACTTGGTATGCTTTCATAACTGCAACTCAATCAACACAATTATGTATTGGCTCTATGTGATTTCCACAAATCACTATCTATCTAACTGTCTGAGAGTATGTCCTCTACTCTCTCTGCAACTTTTTCCTTCTGGAACTGGGACTCAACACTTGCAGCTATTTTTTCTGAAACTGAGAATGACTGCTCCATTCTCACTATAGTCATTGAACTCTGAGAGTAGCTCTGCTACTCCATTATGATTACATATTCATTTTCTCCCTATGAATCTCATATTTCACCGAATTTTTTTAATGGAACATGGTTGTTCTATATATACTTCTTATGATTATTAAGGAAAGTGTCTCATCATAGTCTTCCGCCTCTTGCTATAGTGAATCCTTTGGACACAAATTAGGCTTTGTACATATCTATGAATGGTCCTAGGGAGGTTTATCCTCCTTACTGGATCATGAGGTCTGACTCCCTCTGAACTCTAGCTCCTTCTAAGCTTGTAATTGGTGGGGTCGACTGCCTCTCCACTAGTGGAGCCATCTTCTCCTCATGATATGGCTAGTCAATGATATATGGATTTGCATCTTGCAAAGTGTCATGGGATCATGCTCATCTCTTCTTGATTACTGCAATGATTCTGGGTAGGCCCTTCTGGCTCTACTAAATTTTCTTGATGATCTGAAGAGTGATCAATATGCACCATCTGGAACTAGAGGTAACTCAATCTCAAATATAGGGACTGTCATACTTTCTCCCTCTGATCCTTGACTTCCTCTGAGTCTGCAACATTCTTAGATTTTTTGGAAGATATACTTGGTGTTTGGTTACCAAGTCTTAATATGAAAAACTAAGTCATAATTCAAATGAATTATGCTTCTTGTCAAGGTGGCCTCATTATCCATTGACCAGGTCTTCTCACCAGGAAATTGCAGGACAATGTGAGTTCTATTCTAATGTGCTCATTTTACCATAGACAATATCATATTATTGTCACCCAACCATAGGCATTTACATATGAAACCCCCGAGCACATAAAATATTTCTTTATTTTAAATGAGACCTTGTTGGATTCTCGTACCAAGGATAATGATCCAACAAGCTAAGATAAAAATGCATAAAATATAATGTTAATAAAGTTAAAAATAAAATCAAATATGAAGGGTGCATACCTGGAGCGTGCATTTTTCAGACTACTTTCTTGATCTGTATGATGTTTGGATGATTAATGACACTTCTTCACAACTTGTACTTGGCCCCCATGATACAACCAGTTTCTATCTCTTTTACTTCCTGAAACTTTAATGTGGGACGAAACGAGATACCACTACCAATATCACTTGATATGAATCAAGTGCTTCGAAAGCACTAAGTCCTATATCATAGAATATATACTTCATCTGGATCATCTTCTTTTGTTCTTTTCCAATTAGGTTCATCTTCTCTTGCAAAATGAACATGATGCCTCTTAAACTTCCTGGTTTTTATCTTGGGGAAAATTTATTGCAATATGTCCCATCTTCTGGAAAATGAAGTAGCTAAAGCTTTAGAGAGATTTATGAGAATCTTGTCCTTTATGAGGATTCTACAATCTAGTGTGAGAGTGCACTTCTTTCTTTTTCTTTCCTTTTCTTGTGTGAGATGTTAGCGCCTGATCTTCATTTCTTTCTATATTTTCCTTTCTTACCTCTAATATGGATTCTTCTTGAGTACAATATTCCCACAACCTGGTGAATTTAGTTAACTTTCTTCTAGAGAAGATTCCTTATATGAAGGATTCCCAAGAATTTGGAAGACCATTTAATGTGGTCATCGTTATCTCAGCTTCTTTGACTGAGTCTCCAATAGCTTCAAACTGTTCTTTAATCTGAGACACTCTTGTGAAGTAAGATTGTATGGTTTTTGAATTTTGCATCTTCACATTCTTGAGTTGTGTCCTCAAGGTCATTTTATGATTGTTTTTATTTCCTTCAAACAAACGGGATAAGGCATCCATCATTTGCTTTGAGTTTTTTAATGTTGAAACATGAGGAATCAAATGGTTCTTGATGGAATCAGTAATGATCCTCTTTTCTTTGGCCAGATCCTTCTTATATTTGGATTTGGCCTTATCTCCCTCAAGCTCTTCAATGTCTTGTTCAACAAAACTTACAAGGTCATTCCCTTCTAGAATGAGCATCACTCTGTACTTCCATTCTCGGAAGTCATCGACTCCTTCAAGCTTTTCATCAAGCTTGGTATTGGTAGTCATCCTGCCCGAAACAAGTAAAAATAAAAAATAACTTTTCAAGATGAGGATCTTAGACCTTACTAGAGATATTGTTGAGTCAGAGATGAAATATGTCACAAAATATGTAGTAGTTGCAAGCAGACCTGGGGTTTATGAGAAAACCCTAATTTTTCAACTTTCAAATTTTGGATTTCTGATCCAGGGAATAGATGTTCCCTCTTAGGGTGAGATCCTAGGTGTGGTTAATTTCTCCAACATCCTCCTTAAATAGGGAAAACATCACACTCAGGGTTTATGTAGTTGCAGGTAGTTGCAGCAGCGGCAACAACAGTTGTAGTTTACAAAAGTTGCCAAACTGAGAGATTAAGCACAAGAGGATATGTGCTAGGGTTAGGAGAGTCTTCCTAAGCTCTTAGCTTCTTCAAAGAGTTATTTTGTGCCATGAAGATTCCTTCTTTCAGGCTCACTCTAATACCATTTTTATTTTCTTACTTAAGCATTCAACAATTTTAGCATTCTTTTACTTATTAAACCATTATCATAATAACTACATATAAAGTATCACTGAAAGATTAACATTCACAGCATGCACAAGATTTACCCTGGGAAAACCCACTAAGGGTAAAAACCCAACAAACTTCCTCAATATGGATTTTCCAACCAAGAACAATGCTTCTCTCCAAGAGAGAAGTAACAAAGAAGAAGATCATCCTCTAGCGCTTGACTAGGGAAGAGTAGTGCACCACTTAACCAAGATATATCCAAGAGATAAACCAAAACCTTCACAACGTCACACCTAGCTGCAGTAGCTTCTTCCTTCAAGACTTGCACACTCCTTCTTGGCTGCAGAGCTAGTGAGTGAATTTACAAATAAGGTGTTGGCCTCTCTTATAAATAGTGGTTTGGCCGACCTAAAATTAGGTCTGAGCCAAACTATTACTTTACGCTTTTATTTTTTGTTTTACATGTCAAGGCACAATAGGGTCAACTTTTAAAAATATAATATAATAATATTATTTAGGGTTTGTCTTGGTCAAATACAATAAGGATATATCCCGAAGCTACTCAATATTCAACAGAAACCAAGTTGGGGTCTGAGAAAAAATTACATGGTGTCAGAGCTGCAAATGAACTGAGAAGGGGAATATACTAGTAAACAAAAATAGAGATTTTATTGAGAGAGAGAAGTACTTCACCAGAGCATATATTTTTGACTTCGACATTAGTTGTGAAGGTCAATGGCCACTGGTTTAAGGGTTGAGGATAGATTGGATGGGGCTGCTAATTTTATCCCATGGAAGGAGAGGATTGTATTGCTTCTACATGAGTGTGAGTTATGGGACATTGTGATAGCACACAAACAAATCATGTGACGGTGCCTACAGATGCTACTATTTTGGTCACTTACACCAAGAAGAATATCAAGGCTAAAAGAATCATCCTTGATGCCATAAAGGACCATGGGATTCCACATGTGACAAGTAAATCCAATTCCTATGAGATGTGGGAGCCCTTAACTAAACTTTACCAAAGTTCCAATGAAATCCGAAAAATGGTATTGAAGGAAAAATTGAAGGGCATAAAAATGACCAAGACTAAAAATATTGCCACATATCTTACCAAGATAACTTAGGTTAGAGATGAGTTCGGTGTTGTTAGCGAGGTTATTGTTGATAATGAAATTGTGAGGACTACTTTGAATGTTGTGACCAAGCTATGGGTTATCTTTTTTGACGCCATTGTTGCAAGAAAAAATATTCCCAAGTGGGATCATCTTTGGGATGACTTCATATAGGAGGAAACTTGAAAAGGATATGTGAAGGGGAATTCATCCAATGGTAATGATGAGGAAAATGTGTCTCTTGCTACAAAGAGAAAGAATAAGTCCAAGAAGGATTACAAGCGTGGGAACAAGTCAAAGGGTGAAAGGAAAAAAGACATGAGTAAAGTCAAGTTCTTTGCATGTCACAATATGGGGCACAATGCAGGTCAGTTTCATAATAAGAAGAAGAAGCAAATTGCAACTTCAACAGATGTGGAGGATTTTTCCACCAGGTTCGAGAAGGATTTTTCTTTATTGGTTTGTCTTTCATATAGAGAAACATTTACCAGTGTGTGGTATATTGACAACGAAGCCTCCCTCCATATGATAGGTGTTCATGAGAATTTTACAAATCTTATAGAGATTGAGGATCTTGAGGCGGTTCTCGGATATGACTCAATGTTTAAGGAAATTGGTTGTGGGACAGTATCGTTTCAGAGGAAGTCCCAACCTCCCATGTTGGTGAGATATGTCTTACATGTTCCAGGATTGAAGAAGAACTTGATATCAGTTTCCACTATTGAGGATAGGGGATATGAGTTGGTGTTCCGTGATGTACAAGTTCTCTTATATCCTAAGGGATCCAATATCACTTCAACCAAAGTGATTTTTGGATTCATCATGAGAATTTGTACAAGATCACGTTTAAGCCAACTAGAGCATTGATACATAGTACCAACAACAATAAATTTTTTGAGCTATGGCATAGGAGGATGGCCCATTTGCATCACAGGGATCTAAATATATTGAGAGAGATTGTTACCGAGGTACCAAATTTCAGTACAGAGCACTAGGAGGTGTACAACGAGTGTGCACTAGGGAAGTACACCAAGACTAATTTTCCAAGCAATGACAATAGAGTGGTAGGTATTCTTGACTTCATACATTCTGATGTATGTGGTCCTATGTATTTTGTATATTTGTGTGGTTATGAGTATTATGTCACTTTTATTGATGACTTCTCCAGGAAATCTTGTATTTTATTCATGAATACCAAAGAACGTGTATTCAAGCAGTTCCAAGAGTTAAAATCTCTTGTGGAGGACCAAACAGGAAATAAAATCAAGGTGTTGAGGTCAGACAGTAGGGGTGAGTATACCTCCAATAAATTTAATGATTTATGTGCAAGAGAAGGCATTAAAATAGAATCGACAGTTCCTTACAACCCGCAATAGAATGAGGTTGTTGAGAGGATGAACAGGGCCATAGTTGAGGCTGCAAGATACATGCTACATGATTAGAGGATATGACTCTTTCTTTGGGTTGAGGCATGAAACGATGTAATATATCTGCATAACAGGAGTCCACACAGAGTATTGGTGAACAAGACTCCTGAGGAGGATTTCTCTGGGAAGAATCCTAAGGTTGGGCACTTCAGAATTTTTGGGTGCCTTACTTATTCACATGTCCCTTCTAAGAAGAGGACAAAGCTAGAAACCACGAAATAAAAGAGTATTTTTTTAGGTATAGTGAGACCTCAAAGGATTTTCGCATATACATTCCCCCCTTGAGGAATACAGTTGTGAGATTGGATGTGATATTTTAGGAGGATAGAACCTTTAGGAGGTCATGAGATGTTGAGCAGGGGGAGCACCAGGCTCCTCAACTTCATGTGAATTCACCACAAAGTAGAGTGTCACAGAGTTCAGGACCACTAGTTTCAGGGATGATTGGTTCATAGGTGATAGGGTCAAATATCATTGGTCCTCAGATTACTAGTTCACAAAGTATGGTTTCCCAGTCAATTGGTTCTCAGACTACCACATGATCATCGTATTCAGGTACTCAACCTTCAGGTGATGGGATTGAAGAGGAGTCCCTTCCATAGGATTCTACTTCAGAGAAGAGGAAGCCAAAATGGATTCAATACATTTTGAAGGAAGCTTAGGGATCTATGGGGAATCCCAAGAAGGATGTCAGGGAGAGTAAACCTCTAGAGATATTTTGTAGATATTTATTTATGGTGAGAAACATCAGTGAGTATGAGCCTTCCACTTTTGAGGAGGCAACAGATCATCAAGTCTGGAAGGATTCCATGGTGGAAGAGTACAATTCCATCATGAAGAATGATGTGTGGGAGGTTGTTCTAATACCTAAGGGGAAGTCATTGGTGACTTCCATGTGACTCTATAAAATCAAGCATGCATGACATGACAACATTGATAAGTACAAGGCTCGGTTTTTTGCTCGAGGGTTCTCACAGGTATAGGGAGTCTTTTATGATGAGACCTTTGCTTCGGTTGCTATATACACTTCGATTAGGGTAGTGATTTCCATTGTAGCAGAGATGGGTTGGAAGATCCACTAGATGCATGTGAAGACAACATTTCTAAATAGTCTCATACAAGAGGAGGTGTACATTAAGTAGCCACAGGGATTTGAAGTGCATGGGAGATATTCTCATGTGTGCAGATTGAAAAAGGAACTATATGGATTGAAGAAAGATCCTAGAGATTTGTATTTGAGGATTGATACATACTTGCAACATATGGGTTTCGAGAAGAGTGAGGAAGATCCCAAACTTTACTATATTATGGTTGGAAAGGATCCTCCTATTAATGTGATATATGTACATGATATTTTTATTACAGAGGAAGAGAGACTCATATATGGTTGCAAGCATAGTCTTGCTTCAGAGTTTGAGATGAAAGATGTTGGACTGATGCATTATTTCTTGGGATTGGAGGTTTGGAAGGAGCTAGGACACATTTTTCTAGGGTATGGAAAATATGTCGTTGGAATTCTTAAGAGATTTTAGATGGAGGATTGTAGGCCCATATCCACGCCTATGATTACCAATTGGAAGAAGCTCAATGATTTTGAGTCAGAGTTGGTTGATCCCATGATTTATCGTCAGTTGATAGGCTCATTGATGTATTTGGTCAACACCAGACCAAATATTTTTTTTGTTGTCAACACTCTCGGTCAGTTTATGGTGGAGCCTAGGTGAGTGCATTGGGTGGTAGAAAAACACGTGCTTAGGTACCTACGGGGTACGATGGATTATGGCTTGGACTACATGAGAGGGGAGGGCATGGAGTTATATTTATATACTATATAGAATCATATTGGGCATGATGTGTTTTTGACATGAAGAGTACTTCAAGATGTTATTTTGGATTGGACTCGGCAGTTGTATCTTGGTTCAGTCGAAAGAAAAAGTTAGTGGCACTGAGTTCTGATGAGGTTGAGTACATAACAACCAGTCAAGATAGTTATGAGTCCATATGGCTTCGCAAGTTATTGATTGGGATTTTTGTTGTGCAGTTGAGGCCCATGGTGATTTACTGTGACAATCATAGTTGCATAAAACTCTCTAAGAATCCAGTTTTTCATGATAGATCTCAACACATCGAGATTATATATCACTTCATTTGAGACTATGTTCAGAGAAGGGAAGTTGATATTTAGTTCATATCCAGTAATGAGCAAGTAGAAGATATCCTAACTAAGGCTTTGGGAAGATGCAAGTTTGTACCCATCAAAGATAAGATGGGAGTGGTGAGGAACACTTTCCTCGGTAAGAGGGAGTGTTAAAAAGTGTACCTTAGACAAGTGTTTCTCACATAGCCTAGGTGCATAGTATGTGGGAAAGTTTCCAATGTGGTCCCTAGCACATTAACTTTATGAGAATATAAAGTTAAAAGTGATATTGATAATATTTCATGAAAAGGGTGACTAAAGAAACATTTAATCATCACCGTTGATCTTAATGTCCCAAGATCAAATATGATCCATTAGATCAAGTGACTCTTCATTTGGAATTCCAAGAGTCTATCTAGGGATTGAGGTGCCTCCTCTTGAGATATTCTTCATGATAATTTGGATACTACGAGAGAGAGAGTAGAGAAATTATAAAGAGAAGTCTCACTTGCATCTAGGGCACAATTTCCAAGAAAGGAAGCTAGCATGCAAATCAAGGAGACAACTACAACATTAAAGGCATATGTACAATATGGATTTTGTATCGTACAAGTAAGAAACAAGTAGGTCATACAATAGAGGAGGCACATAGATTTTGAGGTAGCTTGCAAAAAAGTCGAGGTGCATTTTTTGTTGAGAATATCGTACAGAAAGCCCACAATTTATGCAACAGATTTCTAGATAGTTCGTACAACATTAAATGTTGTGACAATCATACAATAGTATGAATTTCTTTCACATAAATCGAGGAGATCATTTGGGATTGTTCGGAAGGAGTTTTGGCACAATTTCTGAATAATTTTATGGTGTCTATGATGTGTATAATTTTGTTGTATCAGAAGAAATTCTTTGAGATCAAGAATACTAAAAAGCCCCTCTCTCACTGGTTTTCCGCTTGCAGGTTTTTCCAATGTCAATTTGACCAAAAATCTTAGTGTTGAAATTTCTAATTGTGTGCATTTATTTCTAGTTCTATTTGTTGTTAATAGGCTCTTGTATTTCCTGTTACAATTTTATGTTTATGCTAATATCATTTACAACAATGCAACAAATATGGGTTGGGAATTAAACAATGAAAAATTTTGTGACTTGAAACCGGGTTGGGGTCTAAGAAAAATTTGCATGTACATCAACACTTGGATGAAATATATTCATACAACCAATAAGATCTCTTCACTCTCATGCAATCAAAAGTATTTATTTGCTTCTACACTCCTCACACTAGAAAAATTCCTTATTTTCTATCTTAGACCTTGGTCTCTCACCAAAGTCTCTCACAAGTGTATCTCACACAAGTGTCTTCCTCCTTCACCCTAGCCTTTCTTTTGTAAGAATGAGTTATAATCTATTCCTAATATCCAAAGTGATTGACAACTGAGATTACTTATCACACTCACTTAAGATTTAGATTGCATGGATTACATGCTAATTAATTTTAGCACTTTCCTTAAATAACTCAATTAATTAATAAAAACACGTTTACTTTAATTAATTCCTTTTAACTAAAGTAAACTCAAGGATAGAAGGATTTTGATTACTTCCACATGCTAGACACATGCCAATGTGGAAGTACCTGTCTGATGCTACCACTAACATCAACACCTAAGACTTGGGCCTACTCCAGTAGAGCCCCAAACAAAGGAAAACAAGGGATAAATGAATGGAAATTTGGTATTTAGATAGGAGATATGGCGTGATGATGAGGCCTAGATATGACAGTGAAAAACCAAAATTTTGCATAGTGGAAAGGAGATAAAGTAGGCATGGTATGGAATTATTACTTCAATACAAAGGGGAGGCTATTTTCAATGTAAATAACAAATATTTCATTCATATAGTATAAGTGGTATAAATAATAAAGTGCTAAATCCAAAAGTGGTGGTTGAGTCAATATTGATAGGATGGTCTTTGTAGCATGAGATTCAATAGGCCATACCTTTGGCTACAATGGGCCATTTTGGGTTAATAAAGTCCCATTGGAATTGACATGACTAGTACAATGCATTGGAGGGGATTTCCAATATAGTGTGACCAATTATAATGTGCCACATATCAAAGAAATAAAAGATTTAAACATTTAAGGAAAATCTAATTTGATACAAACTACTCATTGCTTGTTGGTATGCTATTTTAAGAGCACATGAAAGGAGCATGATCAATTAACATAGATTGTGGAGCCACTTAAGAGATTGCATTGCAATCTAGACAAGAGAATAATTAGGATATGGATTAAAATTAACGAAATTTTAATTGAAAAAGATCATATTCCATAGCGAGTACCATAAAAGGGGGATTTAGAAGAATGGATAGAAAGTAATGAAAGACATTGATTTGAGGAAGTGAAGGTTTTATTCTTCCAAAAATAAATCCTAAGAACAAACATCAACATTCACTATATCAAGTGGGGTCTCGACACAATGTGTTATGTTGTGATTGAGGAGAAAATAGGATTTCAATGAAAAAATACCATCTATGACTTTGTTAATGAGTAATATCTCTACTTCATTGAGTTAATTTACTTTTTTCATAT
>ML827812.1:78810-94529 GCA_009831015.1 Picea engelmannii
AACCACCTATGAAGATGATTAAGGACTATGTCTTGATCTCATCCCTCTTAGGATCTATATCACCTGGAGAGGACACATGGCTCATTGATAGCGGTGCATCAAAACACATGACGAGTAAGAAAAATACTCTCTCTTGTATTTCGGAAAAGAAGTTTTCTCAAAAAGTGACTCTTGGAGATGATTACCAATATCCCATAAAGGGAGTGGGAGAATCAAACTACAAGCTAGATTCAGAAAACTCAATAACAATGAAGGACGTACTCTATGTACTGGGCTTGAAGAAGAACTTACTCTCCATATTATCTTTAGACAAGAAAGGCTATAGATTTTCCTTCATAGATGGAGAAGTTCTTATGTGGGCTAAGGGAGAAACCATAAATGAAGCAATTGTCATTGGAACTGAAGAAAATGGCCTATATAAGCTAAAGGGTCACCCAGAAACTGCCATGACCCATGCCGTCAAAAACTCATGCGAACCTTGGCATAGAAGATTAGCCCACATCAACTACAAGGCACTACCATACATATGAAAAGCTGCCACAGGTTTACCAGAACTCAAGTTCAATCAAGAAGGCATATGCAATGGATGTGCACAAGGGAAGAATATCAAGAACCCTTTTCCAAAGAGGGATAGCAAAGCAGAAGGAGTATTGGAACTCATTCATTTATATGTGTGTGGCCCAATGCCATCATATTCCATAAGTGGGTATGTATACTATGTATCATTCATTTATGACTATTCTCGTAAGACTTGGATATATTTCTTGAAATCTAAAGATGAAGTATTCAGTAAATTCAAGGAATTCAAAGCCTTGATAGAAAATCTTTCTGAAAGAAAGATTAAGATACTCAGGTCAGATAATGGAGGAGAATATACCTCAAAAGAGTTCGTGAACTTCTGCAAATATGTTGGGATCAAGAGGGAACTCACTACTCCCTATAATCCTCAACAAAACGGTGTAGCTGAAAGGAAGAATTGAACAATTATGGAAGTTGTAAAGACCATGATTCATGATCAAGATCTTCCTATGTGCCTATGGGCAGAAGCAACAATGGAAACTGTTTATGTGCATAACCGATTATCCCATAGAACACTTGGGTTCAAGACCTCGGAAGATATGTTCACCGGAAAGAAGCCTGAGGTAATCCATCTCAAAATATTTGGTTGTCCAGTGTTTATTCATATACCAAAAGAGAAAAGAAACAAGATGGAACCCTCCAGAAAGAAGGGAATATTTGTGGGATACTGTGAGGTCTCCAAGGCCTTCAGAATCGACATACCTGGTCACCACCACATTGAAATCAGCAGGGATGTGACCTTTGATGAAGAAGCAGCACTTAAGAAATCAAGAAGATGCCAGCTTGAAGAAGTATATGAAGAGGAACCTGTAAATCCCAAGATTGCAGAATCCGTGAGGGAAGTTCCCAGAGCTACAGAACCAGTAAGGGAATTCGTAACTTCCCCTGATGAGGAGACTCCTGAAGACCATGATATATCAGAAGTTCAAGAACCTCCTCAAATGACCTTCTCCCATAAAATAAAGCCTGCTTGGGCAAGAGATATTTTTCAAGATGGAGAGAAGTATGGTGTTCTAGAAGGAACCTCAAGACAAGTGAAAAGACCAAAGCCATTATCCAGTTACATGGCTTTGATGTGTAATCTACTAGATGAAGAACCTACATGCTTTGAAGAAGCCATTCAAAAGAAATAATGGGTAGATGCCATGACAGAAGAATACCAATCCATAATAAAGAATGATGTATGGGAAATAGTTCCCAGACCAAAAAGTAAGGATGTGGTATCATCAAAATGGCTCTTCAAAATAAAACATGTTGTTGATGGAAGTATTGAGAAATATAAAGCAATATTTGTTTCTCGTGGATTTTCCCAGAAGGAAGGCATTGAATATGAAGTGACATTCTCTCCTGTGGCCAGATACACTTCGATCAGAAACATCATAGCTCTTGCAGCTAAGATGAAATGGAAGCTGCACCAGATGGATGTGAAGACAGCTTTCCTGAATGGTGTTATCGAAGAGGAAGTGTATATAGAGAAACCCCAAGGATTTGAGGTTGAAGACAGGAAGTCTCATGTCTGCATATTGAAGAAAGCCTTATACGGATTGAAGCAAGCTCCCAGAGCTTGGTATGGCCATATAGACAGTTTCTTGATGAGCTTAGGCTTTACCAAGAGTAAAGAAGAATCAAATCTCTACTTCAAAATTATGGATAATGAACCAGTAATATTATTACTGTATGTGGATGACTTATTCTTAACTGGAGAAGAAAAGCTCATCGCTGAATGTAAAAAGAAAATTGTCGCAAAATTTGAAATGAAAGACCTTGGCCTAATGCATTACTTCTTAGGCCTTTAGGTATGGGAGAATCCATAAAGGATCTTCCTTAACCAAGGGAAGTACACAGTCGAAATCTTAAAGAGATTCAACATGCTAGAATGTAAGTCCATGAATACACCCATGGAAACGAAGCTGAAGTTGTTGGTCGATACTTCGTCAGATTTGATTGATGCCACACTGTACAGACAGATTATTGGATTGTTGATGTACCTGACGAACACCAGAATAGACATTTGTTTTGCAGTGAACACCTTGAGTCAGTTTCTGGTAGAGCCCAGACGTGTTCACCTAGTGGCTACAAAACATGTGATGAGGTACCTTAAAGGTACAATGGATTATGGTCTCAGCTATAATGGAGAACATAAATTCACTCTGAGTGGATACACTAATGCAGATTGGGCAGGAAGCGTTGTTGACAGAAAAATCACTTCTGGATGTTGTTTCAGTTTGGGATCAGCCATGATCTCGTGGCAGAGTAGGAAGAAATCCAGTATTTCTCTCAGCACAGCGTAAGTAGAGTACATTGCCGCATGTTCTGATAGTTGCGAAGCTATATGGCTTCGAAAGTTGTTGACTGGCCTATTTGACTTGGAGATGAGAGAAACCATGATTCTATGTGACAACCAGAGCTGCATAAAGATGACAAAGAATCCTATATTCCACGACAAGTCAAAGAACATAGAGATCCGCTATCATTTCATCTGCGACATGGTACAGAGAGGAGCCTTGAAGCTCCAATACATTAGCATGGATGAACAGGTTGTTGATGTGTTGACCAAACCTCTATCTCGTGTAAAGTTTGAACACTTTTGAGATAAGCTTGGTATAGTCCTAAAGGACCCTCCCTGAAAGGGGGAGTATATATGTATTCCTTGCTTCTGACCTCACTGTTAGACGTAAAGCAAGATGAGTCATTGCTTCTGACCTCACTATTAGACGTAAAGCAAGATGTTGTGTGTTCCTTGCTTCTGACCTCACTGTTAGACGTAAAGCAAGATGATTCATTGCTTCTAACCTCATTGTTAGACGTAAAGAAAGACATTGTGTGTTCCTTTCTTTTGACCTCGCTATTAGACGTAAAGCAAGATGAGTCATTGCTTCTGACCTCGCTGTTAGACGTAAAGCAAGATGTTGTGTGTTCCTTGCTTCTGACCTTGCTGTTAGACGTAAAGCAAGACGTTGTGTGTTCCTTACTTCTGACCTCGCTGTTAGATGTAAAGCAAGACGTTGTGTGTATTCCTTGCTTCTGACCTAGTTGTTAGACGTAAAGCAAGATGATTCGTTACTTCTGACCTTGTTGTTAGACGTAAAGCAAGATGATGATGTGTTCCTTGCTTCTAACCTAGTTGTTAGATGTAAAGCAAGATGATTCCTTGCTTTTGACCTCATTGTTAGACATAAAGTAAGATGATGTATACCTTGCTTCTGACCTAGTTGTTAGACGTAAAGCAAGATGTGACTGACACTGAGCTACTAGTTTATCAGCTGTGACATTGAGTCAGTGTAGTACTGTGATGTGCCAGCCTAGTGCTGTGATGAGGTATCATTTTTACTGACACATATTGATGTAGATGATGATGGCATTCTTTAGAGAATGACGATGTTGCCGATGAAGAAAAATTCTGATGACTCGTAAATTTTCCAGCCAATGTTACAAGATGATATTGACGATACTTTCCTCCTGATGCCACTGATGATGCAAACCTCTCTCTCTTGATGTTGTTGAAGAATACCCTTCTTGTTAAGGGGGAGTGTTGAAATAATGTAACTGCAAAGAGTATTCTTATTATTATTGTTATTTTATTCATAGGATTAATCCCCATTGTGGATTAATCATGTCGGTAATTGTATTAGGACTAAATCCCCTTTTGCGGATTGGTTAACATACAATTGTAATAGGTAGAATAAGAATTTGGCCCCAACAGTTATTATTGAGACCCAGAAATAAATTAAAGGTGGGTTTACCCACCCAGAGTGAGAGATTGGCCCTACCAGTGAAGACCCTTCACACGTGCCAGTCTTATATATATATATATAGAGGCTAGCGCCTCACTTCAACACACAACACACTTACTCATTTTCTAAGAGGCAAGCTGCAACTTACCAGTTGGAGAGAAGGAGAAGAGTGGCGCATCTTATGGAGAGGACTATTTGTATTGGTTTGAGTTATCTCTTGACATTGTATTGGCAATTTATGATAAGGAAGTTTTTGTTGGGTTTTCTTCCCCTAGAGGGTTTCCCGGGATAAATAAAGTGTCTCTTGTGAATGTGTATTTCTCAGTGATCTTGTTCTTATGTTTCTCTTATCTATTTAAATGCAAAGAACTATAATAATGGCATAAACATTAACATTATTTATTGTTGACTGATTCTGGTGAACCAAAATGTTATGAAGAGGCAATGCAGGTAGACACCAAAAATAAGTGGGAGCAAGGAATGAAAAAGGAAATGGATTCCCTGGTAAATAACCAAACTTGGGATTTGGTTCAGTTACCTATAGGAAAAAGAGAATTACATAATAAATGGGTTTACAAGGTGAAGGAAGAAGATGGAGGCAAAAAGCGGTACAAGGATGCACTTGTTGTAAAGGGGTTTGCACAAAAGAAAGGTATAGATTTTCATGAAATATTTTCTCCTATTGTTAAAATGACTTCAATTAGGAATATTTTAAGTCTTGTGGCAGTAGAATTTTTTCATCTTGAACAGTTAGATGTAAAAAAAACTTTTCTCCATGGGGATTTGGAGGAAGAGATTTATATGCAACAATCACATGGGTATGAGGTCAAAGGAAAGGAGAATTTGGTATGCATGTTGAAGAAGAGATTTTATAGCCTAAAGAAAGCTCCAAGGCAGTGGTATTTGATGTTTGATAGGTTTATGATAGAACAAAGTTATAGTAGATGTCATTTTGATCACTGTGTTTATTTTAAAAAGTTAGAAAATGGAAGCTGTATTATCTTGCTATTGCATGTAGTGACATGCTTGTTGCGGGGTCTAATATGCAAGATATAAATGTGCTCAAGAATAAATTAGCTAATTTATTTGTGATGAAGGATTTGGGTGCTGCAAAGAAAATACTTGGTATGAGAATAACAAGAGACAAGAAAAATCACAAATTGACATTGTCTCAGGGTGAGTACATAGAGAAGGCATTGGAGAGGTTTAGAATGTAGAATGAAAAACTAGTTAGTACACCTTTGTCCAACCATTTCAAATTAACTAAGGAAATGTGTCCCAAGACACATGAGGAGATAGAATACATATCCAGGGTCCCTTATCCATCAACAATTGGCAGCTTGATGTATGTGATGGTTTGCATAAGATCAAATATTGCTCATGCAGTGGGAGTTGTGAGAAGGTATATGAAAAATCTAGGTAAAGAACATTGGGAGGCAGTAAAGTGGATTCTTAGGTATTTGAGAGGTACTACTACTCATGCATTATGTTTTGGAGGTTCATACATTGTTCTACAGGGATATGTTGATTCAAATATGGTAGGTGATAAAGATAGCAAGAGGAGCACCACAGAGTATGTTTTTACTGTGGGTTGAATGACAATAAGTTGGATTTCGAAATTGAAAAAGTTTGTTTCACTTTCAACAACAGAGGCAGAGTATGTTGTTGCTACAAAGGATAGTAAAGAGATGATTTAGTTACAGAGGTTTATGGAGGAATTGGGAAAGAAGAAAGAGAATAACAGGTTGTACTACGACAGTGAGAGTGCCATTCATCTTGCAAATAACTAATCCTTCCATTCAAATACTAAGCATATACAACTCAGTACCATTTCATATGATCTGTCTTGGAAGATGGACATTTGAAGTTGGAAAAGATACACACTATCTAGAATCCTGCAGACATGTTAACAAAGGGAGTAACCAAGGAGAAACTGAGTTCTTGCTCAGTTTCAGTTGGTATTCAAGCATAAAGATGAAGATGAGAAATTTTTCAGGTCCAAAAAGGATCATAGTCCAACATATACAACAACAATGGAGTTGTTGAGATCAGTCTCCAAGTGGGAGATTGTTGGTTGTGGTGCCTGATTATCTTCCTGATTCAGAGGTCTTTGTTTTCATCCATGTTTATACCCCATGAAGAATTTACACCCCAGAAGAATTTACACTCCTCCACATGGGGGAGTGCAGGGGGGGTTACCCCCCCTACGGGGGTTCAGGGGAGAAGCCCCCAAAGGAAAATTTTCCTTGTAAATGTATATTGTAATTTCATAGTAAATCTGGACCATTCATTATAAGGTCATAGATCTGACGATATAAGTTATGTTAGAGTTTTTTTCCTTAGAAGGCAACCCTATTTTATGAGGGAAATGTATTGCGACTATGTGTCATTATGAATATTGTATTATGAGAGAGGATACTATGAGAAAAAGAAGAGGAAGTTACAGTGGGTGTGTTGTAGGTTGTATCCCTTCATTTGTTGGATAATAATAAAGGAAGGACCTGGCAATTTCTCTGGTGGACGTAGCCCACACTGCGTGAACCACACATATCTATGTCTATATTGTATTGTGTATCTTCTGTGTTTTATTTCCGCATTTGTTTTATTTTATTGCTCTGTGATCCTGTTTTACTAACATCACTCACTAGCTCTGCAGCAAAGAAGGAGTGTGCAAGTCTTGAAGGAAGAAGCTACTGCAACTAGGTGTGACATTGTGAAGGTTTTGGTCTATCTCTTAGATATATCTTGGTTAAGTGGTCCGCTACTCTTCCCTAGTCAAGGGTTAGAGGAGGATCTTATGCTTTGTTAGTTCTCTCTTGGAGAGAAGCATTGTTCTTGGTTGGAAAATCTATATTGAGGAAGTTTGTTGGGATTTTCCCCTTAGTGGGTTTTCCCAGGGTAAATCTTGTGCATGTTGTGAATGTTATTCTTTCAATGATCCTTTGTATGTAGTTATTGTGATAATGGTTTAATAAGTAAAAGAATGCTAAACTTGTTAACTGCTTAAGTAAGAAAATCAACAATTTCAAGTCACAAACTTTTTCTCTATTTAATGCCCAACCCACATTTGTTTCATTGTTGTAAATTATAATAGCATAAACATTAAATTGTAACAGGAAAAACAAAAGTCTCTTAATAAAAATAGAACTGGAAATAAATGAACACAATCATAAATTTCATCGCTGAGTCTTTTGGTCAAATTGACCCTGGAAAAACCCACAAGGGGAAAACTAGTGAGAGAGGGGATTTTTATTATTCTTGAGCTCAAATAAATTCTTCTGTTAAAGAAAAAATATACACAACATAGACACCACAAAATTATATTGGAAATCATTCCAACACTCCTTATAAACAATGGCAAATTGGCTCGATTTCTATGCAAGAAATCCATACTACTATATGACTATCACAACATTTAATGTTGTACGCACTGTCTAGAAAACTGTGCCATAAATTCTAAGTTTGTTGTATGAAATTCTCAACAATAAATGCACCTGCAAGCTACCTTGAAATCTATGTTCCTCCTCTATTGTGTGACTTGTTATTTTCTTAGCTATATGGTACAAAATCCATATTGTATTGATTCCTTTAATGTTGTAGTCATATCCTCTATTTGTGTGAAAACTTCCTTTCTTGGAAATCGTGCCCTAGATGCAAGTTTAACTCCTCTTTCTCCTTTATCTTCTCTCTCTCTTGTAATATCAAAATTCTCATGAAGAATAACTCAAGGGGAGGCGCCTCAACCTCTAGATAGACTCTTGGATTTCCAAATGAAGAGTCACTTGATTTAATGGCTCAGATTTGATCTTGGGCCATCAAGATGAACAATGGTGATTAAATGTCTCTTTAGCCACCCTTTTCATGAAATATTATTGAAGTCACTATTAACTTTATATTCTCATAAACTTAATGTGTTAGGGACCACATTGGACGTTTTCCCACATACTAATCGCCTAGGCTATGTGAGAAACACTTGTCCAACATACACTTTTTAATAGTAGAGAGGATTGGATCACAAAGGACTATGATTCAAGATCTTGGATAGGTGGAGAAGAATTTTCATCTAGAGATCATACAGGTCAAGGATAAGAGAGAGCAGAGGTAGCCATAGGTGGGTTTTAGCTGATAGAAGCCATAGGAAAGTGTAGCGCCATACAAAAGTCTCCATATAGTTTTTTTTTACTTATATGCAGGTTTCAATGGAGACAATCACGTATGTACATGGGTTTTCTAAAGGAAAGGCACACACACCTCGAGAAACATGACAATATAGGGTCGTACAACAACACATGAATTTACAGGTTTGTTTGTAGTGTATATTATCATAGTGGGCCATTTTCCCTGTTATAGGAGCCTTGATTTGACCATAATAAATGCATCTTAAGTACTTTTTTCCCCTCCACTATTTTTCAAGGGGTTTATACCTGAAAATATTGGTGTCTTGTGTGTGATAGTTTTCGTTTTCATGTTTATGCTTTTGTTGCATGTTTAGTTGATTACTCATCTGTGTTTTTAGTAGATAAAGCAATTTTATTTTGATCTAACTACAGGGTGTTGGGTTGAAGTGGTAAAATCAACATTGGGTGGGTTGATCCTCAATTTCCATCAAAAATAATGGGTTACATGTATCCACGCCTTTCCATGTATTATTGCAGATGTAAAGTGGGATAAAACCCAAATTTCCTAGTTGCAAAGGATCTCAAGTATTGTAGTTGGGATCTCTATGGAGTAGCCTTAGGATGAGTAAGGGGAAAGACTCAATTTTACCCTGTTGTGAAAGATCCACTTAGTGTATTCAATCTCCTGATGGGAGTAACCCCAAGTTGGAGTGGGGTGACACCTGAAATTCCCAACTACAAAGAGATGATATATAGTTTTCGAGGCTTCTATGGATCTTCCCTATTGGATTAGGGGTAATCCCACAAAACCTATGGATATTAAAGTATTTGTGAATAATGTAGTGGAACATCTCATGTATATTCCCCAGGGGGTTAGGGTTAATCCCTCAAACCCCTTAACTTTAAAGGAATCGATGTATTTCATTTTTATACTTTTCCTTGGGTTAACTCTACTTTATTGAAAAAGGGGTTTCTTCAAACACATGTAACCACATGTGTGTGGTCCTTCAATGAAAATAAATTACGTTGGGATGTAGAATCTCAAGTACTCAACACTTATATTTTCTCATAGCATTCAAAATTTCTTTTTACTAGATATTATAATCTCGTGAAAGTGGCCTCTAACCCATTTGTCTTTTTCCAGTGTCTTCACAAAAATGGGGCAGATTTCTTATCCAAATGACCTCTAATAAAATGTAGCGACATGATCACATGGACAATCTTCCATCCCTTATAGAATTGCAAAGGTTAAAATCATCTAAATGGCCAACAATGCCACCATTGAGCCTATCATAGTATCACAATTGGCATTGGATGTTCTTGTATCTATTTCAACTCTGTGGAAACCATATGTTCATAAAATCTAGGTACAATAGGTACCAATCTTCAATTCATTTTTCAAAGGGATATTTCACTAAACATTTCCACAATGCTCTAAGAAATTGGCTTCTATAGGGGATAATAGGGCCACAAGTGGATAATTCTACATGTGTCAAGTAGGTAGGAGCATGCCAATAAGTTAGAAATCACCTACTCTACATATTTTTATATAACACCACATATTTTTATGCACCCCCAAGTGCCAACTCACTGCTCTACATAATTTTATACAACATTACATATTTTTATGTAACAAATGCACCCTCATAGTCCAAGTGACAAAATATATGAAAAGTGATCTATGAAGAAAAACACCCTTATGAGACTCTCTCCCATATATGTGTTCACCCACAACATGATTCAAACATTATGTGATAAACAAGTAAACTAGCACTCCATCTTTAGGAGAAACTATTTTAGATAACCCCAAGTTTCTCCCTCAACATCTCAATCTTCCCCATTGTTAGGGGCTTTGTCACAAATATCAGTGACTTACAAATCTAGAGGAATATAGTCAAAAGATACTTCTTCCATTTGTACTCTCTTTGGAAATGATACCTATTGTTATCACTCTGTAATTTCTCACGCTGGGGAAGAAATTGACAGAGGTGACCACAAACCGCTTTGGAGTCCAGGATCTAGCCCTCCTAGACCCAGAGAGGGCTCTCTCTATAAGCTTTAGCTTTGTTTTAAATAATATATTAGGATAGCTATCTAGTTCAGGGTTGGGTTTTTTGAAATGTTTGGTTGGAACAACAAGGGAAGTCCATTGGGAAATGGAGTCAAAGAGGCCAAGGTGATCAATTTGCAGAAGTATCAAGCTAAAGTGAAACAGGGTAGGGTAGGCATACTACTAGATCTGGTAAATTTGAATGAAATGAAATAGGAGAAAAGAGATAGGATCAATTGAGCAACAGAGAAATTAAGAATTATGCCACTAAATATCAGAAGAAAACATTTGTATTATCCACAGTAAGAATCAGAGTGTATCTTTCAACAAATTTTGTTCTTTAAACTTCTGTAAGATAATTAGAAAAGAAAAACATATGGAAACATAGAATACAAATTACAGAAGAAGCACTTCACCACATAGTTATGGCACATGAATCCTAAAACAACTAATCTTGTATTACTGCTAATGGTCACTTGATCTCAATGAGAAAATGTACAACAAAATAGCCCTCTCCCTTATTACAAATTCCTCCCTATATATAAAATTGTATTCCCCTACTAGTACCAATTGTTTCATATTTTTAGGAGTAGATATACAACAATAATTTAGAAATGGAATAAGTTTCGGATCATTGTAAGATATTAGGAACTGTCAAGTTATTTGTTACTACTTTTGTTGTTGGATATCCTGACTGCAATCCTCGAATTTTCCATCGAATGTTGGATTAACCTTTGACTAATAATCAATTTATGCCAAGTGTTCTCTTCTCCAGTTTAAAAGAAAAAAACTGATGATGGATTTTCCCTATAATCTGGGGCTTATCTTTGATGACTAATCCCCTACCATATTCTATCAAATCCATCGAATATTTGTAAAGATGGACAAATTTGCTTTGAAAAAGGAATCTTCAGAATCTCTTAACTATCAAAGACACTACTTGGAGGATCCTTCCGGATGAAATATATTATCGAGTTGTCTCTAACCTCAAAAATATGCACCACATAACACCAATTTCCAGCTCATTCTTTGACTATCACTCTTCTGCCTAGAAAAACTGATAAGATCCCTACAATTTTGGATCTCAAATCCCTTCAAGCTAGAAGTACACTATCATTAACTGCCAACACTTGTAGAAGTTTTCATTGACTGATAAAGTAGTATGGCCAACCAGGTTAGTATTATCCATTTCAGAAAAAATCGATCCCTCATAAGAGATGAAAGACCAACATTTGACACATTGTCCATACTATCATAGGTTCCTCTCTCTAAGTGTTGCGTCCTCTTCTTGTTTGATTCTTCTCGATATCCAATTTGAAAATCCATAGCTTCAATAGAAGACCTATTTTCATCTGCAAACCCCTCAAACTGCTAAAAAATAGTGAGGTAATTATAGTTTCTCTTGTAACAGTTTCCAATCATTAATATATCATAGCTCAAAAGAAAAAATACAAACTTGCACTTTGATGTCACTAACTATAACACCTTTGCGGGCATGAGTTCTAAAAACATGAATCTTTGATCTAAAAACAAAGTGGTTGAAATATCCACACTTGTTGGGGAGCCGAGTCAAAACCAGGCAGGCTATCCTTAGAACCTCATGCATTTTGAACAAACATTTTAAAGTTTCTACCAAAATGGGCTTTGGCCCTCTCTTCTTACTGGATGATATTTTTGTGCCAATACATTGGTAAAGAAATTCAAGAAGAACAAGCCATGATACAACTCATTAGCAAAATTAGTTGAATGATAAGAAGTTGTCCTTGTTGTATAAACAAACTTTAGCATACCTTTGTCATAACTTAGAATGTAAATCTCTATCAACCCTGACTAACTGCTTGTGTCCCTGCCTCCAGAGAATACACTATTTCTTTCTATAATTGAAACTGTATGTCTCCATCCAAAAGACATCTTCATTTCTTCTAGTGTTCAGTCTTTTGTGAGGTCCATTTACTGACTAGAGTGAGGTCTCATCTTATAGAAAACCAACCCTTCATGAAATTTTTGAAAGACATGCTTCTGCAATTGATATACTTCTTATTCCGATACAAAAAGTACATAGGAACATCTAGAGGGTGATCCATATATCTTTCAAACCCAAATGTATCATTGAAAACAAAGAAAACATGCCACAACGATTGTTGTCAGTATCTGTCTGAATATGGCTTCTATAGCTAATAAAACCATACGGTTTCCCTTCTGTGAACGTTGAATTTGCAAAAGTGTTGTTGCAATAGGCTGCAAGGAAATTCTAGCCTGAAACTTACGCACCATATCTACTTCTAAACTAAAGTCGAGATTAACCTGTACAGTAGGAACATTCAACTACATCAAATAAGCCTCGAAGAAATGTAGCCAAAATAAGCGCATTCTTGTCATCACCACCGGTGACATAGAAATGTAGATCAGAGATGAGCTTATACACAACAATAAAGCTATCGAACATGCCAATTTCCGATTCAAACCCCTCTGTGTTATCATATTTACTATGCCAATCTTTCAAGCAATACTTGACTCGTGTGTTGTGGTTGCAGGTGTGTGGAGCTGGAGTGTTGGAGCTTGGCTTTCAGGCCACCTTTTTTAATGAGATTTTTAGTAAAATCGACACCTGCAAATTATCCTGGCATCTGGAGGTTTGTGTTTTATATTTTTCTCTTCATGGGACTTATCCCACATTGATGAAGGAAAACAATTCTTTAATGTTAAATATACAAACGATTACAATGTATAATCGATGATGTGAGCCCAAGGCTACCACTTGTGTTTGGCGTTGGCGCTTGGTGTGCTAGGCTTGTGTATTGTTGTTAATCTTGTCATCGTATGTGTTATGTAAAGATGCTAGGTTAGCTTAGGAACTTGGAGCTTTAGATATTGACCCTCGGGCCCCAAAATTTTGATAAAAAAATAATGAAGACCTGTAATAGGCCCAAGAGCCTAAATGTTGGCCAAAATAAATCTATTTTTTAGAAAAAAAATTCCAAAACCAATTTTATACCAAAATCCAAAAATTAAGATGTGACAACAGGCGATATATGTCCAATGAGATAAATGGGAAGGGGAGTGAGTGGTGCAGAGGTGAATGAAGGATTGGGAAAAATGTATGGAGGGGAAACGTATTTCGAGGAAACCAGGCAAGTCACTATCCTTTTTTGGAAATAATTTACAATATGAAATATTATTTCAATCCCAAAAACACTGAAAAATGGATATCAATCAACATAATGATTATCCTATAAAATTATAGGACTCTAACATAGGCTCCACTTGGGGATGGAATCTCCCGAGGAGGTGTCAAGAATGTCAGATCTATGGATTCATAGATCAGTGCCTTGTCCATTGGGTTGATCCAAAAACATGCATCTTGCTTTGTCCTGAAACCTCTGTGATTGAAAATATTGAAATTGAGATCCAAATCATTTTGAAAATTGAAAATTGAAATTGAAACTGAAAATAATGCTTGAGAAAAAAAAATGGTCAACGCACTAAGCTTATTTGCACACTGCTACCTACCCTACACTACTGAAAATCATGCTGAATCAAATAATACAAAAATGCCAATGAAGATAGTCAATCAACTACTGAAACAAATGGATTGTTTGACTGCTTGTTAGCACAATCAAAATGACAGCTTGAATTTTTGTCCACAAAATCAAATCTGTAATGTGTAATAGCAACTGCCGATGAACCTGATCTTTATAATGAAAACATGATTGAATACTTGAGCTGAACAAAAACCTCCATATAGTTTGTTATAGGATAAATAAAGGCATGATTAATTACTATGTCTTTCAGGCCTTCAATGACCAGTTGATCATGGATGATTTCATCATCAACTGTATCCTCAAAGTTAAACCTTGATTCCAACTCTACAGTTTCAGTCTTGTACTTGAAAACACACTTCTCATCAATATGCAAATCAAAAGGTAATACAATCTCCTCTTGATTTGGAGAAGGAAGGTTTTCCAAGAATTGTTTAGGATTTTGAAAATTATATGACTGAATATGAGAATCCAAAAGTTCAATATCCTTCTCAAATCTTTCAACAACTAACTCAATAAAACAAATTTTACCCTTAGGAGAAAATTTTCTCAATATCAAAAATGAAACACAGCTGTTAAAAAATTTCCATCAATTGGAAACTCTGCTAACTTATCCCCGAATTCTTTTAAAACTTCACAAGATAGAGGATTTGTCACATACCCATTCATCTTGTTTTGCAAGAAATTTGATCAAAATATATCAGAGTTTCCATGAATGCTCTAAAATATGGATTATTTGACAGTGGATTTGCCTTGAAAACTTTGAAGCTCTGGATACTTTGAACATAGAGTCGCCAAGTGAATAATTCAACCTTCTTGTGTATGATCACTGTTCACCATCAGTAATCAGATATGGAACTTTGATGCGCATTTCTGAGGAATGTTCCCCAGTATGGTCGCCAAAAATGTTATCACTTTGTAATTTCTCAGGCTGGGGAAGAAATTGACAGAGGTAACCACAAACCTCTTTGGAGTCTAGGATCTAGCCCTCCTAGACCCAGAGAGGGATCTCTCTATAAGTTTTAGCTTTGTTTTAAAGAAGATATTAGACTAACTATCTAGTTCAGGGTTGGGTTTTTTGAAATGTTTGGTTGGAACAACAAGGGAAGGCCATTGGGTAATGAATTCAAAGAGTCCAAGGTGATCAATTTGCAGAAGTATCAAGCTAAATCGAAACAGGGAAAGGTAGACATACTACTATATCTGGTAAATGTGAATGAAATGAAATAGGAGAAAAGAGACAGGATCAATTGAGAAATGGAGCAATTAAGAATTCTGCAATATCAGAAGAAAACACTTATATTATCCATAGTAAGAATTAGAGTGTGTCTTTCAACAAATTTTGTTCTTTAAACTTCTATAAGATAATTAGAAAAGAAAAACATATGGAAACATAGAATACAAATTACAGAATAAGCACTTCACGACATAGTTATGGCACATGAATCCTGAAACAATTGATCTTGTATTACTGCTAATGATCACCTGAGCTCAATGAGAAACTGTACAAAAAAATATCCCTCTCCCTTATTACAAATTGCTCCCTATATATAAAATTGTATTCCCCTAATACTACCAACTGTTTCATATTTTTAGGAGTAGATATAAAACAATAATTTAGAAATGGAAGAAGTTTTGTATCATTGTAAGATATTGGGAACTGTCAAGTTCTTTGTTACTACCTTTTCCACTGGATATC
>ML827812.1:94629-109584 GCA_009831015.1 Picea engelmannii
TGTTACAAGAGAAACTATAATTACCTCACTATTTTTCAGCAGTTTGAGGGCTTTGCAGATAAAAGTAGGTCTTCTATTGAAGCTATGGATTTCAAATTGGCAATCGAGAAGAATCAATCAAGAAGAGGGCGCAACACTTAGAGAGAGGAACCTATGACAGTATGGACAATGTGTCAAACATTGGTCTTTCATATCTTATGAGGGATCAATGCTTTTTGAAATGGATAATACTAACCTGGTTGGCCATACTACTTTATCAGTCAATGAAAACTTCTACAAGTGTTGGCAGTTAATGACAATGCACTTCTAGTTTGAAGGGATTTGAGATCCAAAATTGTAGGGATCATATCAGTTTTTCTAGGTAGAAGAGTGATAGTCAAAGAATGAGTTGGAAATTGGTTGTACGTGGTGGATATTTTTGAGGTCAGAGACAGCTCGATAAGATCTTCCATCCAGAAGGAGCCTCCAAGTAGTGTCTTTGGAAGTTAAGAGATTTTGAAGATTCCTTTTTCAAAGAAATGTTTTCCATATTTACAAATATTCGATGGATTTGATAATAGTTGGTAGGGGATTAGTCATCAAAGATAAGCCCCAGATTACAAGGAAAATCCATCATCAGTTTGTATCTTTTAAACTGGAGAAGAGAACACTTGACATAAATTGATTATTAGTCAAAGTTTAATCCAACATTCAATGAAAAATTTGAGGATTGCAATCAGGATATCTAGCAACAAAAGTAGTAACAAAGAAATTGACAGTTCCTAATATCTTACAATGATCTTAAACTTCTTCCATTTCTAAATTATTGTTGTATATCTACTCATAAAAATATGAAATAGTTGGTACTAGTAGGGGAATGCAATTTTATATATAGGGAGGAATTTGTAATAAGGGAGAGGGCTCTTTTGTTGTACAATTTCTCATTGAGCTCAAGTGACCATTATTAGTAATACAAGATCAGTTGTTTCAGAATTCATGTGCCATAACTATGTGGTGAAATGCTTCTTATGGAATTTGTATTCTCTATTTCAATATGTTTTTCTTTTCTAATTATCTTACATAAGTTTAAAGAACATAATTTGTTGAAAGATACACTTTGATTCTTACTGTGGATAATATAAACATTTTCTTCTGATATTTAGTGGAAGAATTCTTAATTGCTATGTTGCTCAATTGATCCTGTCTCTTTTATCCTATTTCATTTCATTCAAATTTACCAGATCCAGTAGTATGCCTACCTTGCCCTGTTTCACGTTAGCTTGATACTTCTGCAAATTGATCACCTTGGCCTCTTTGACTCCATTTCCCAATGGCCTTCCCTTGTTGTTCCAACCAAAATTTTCAAAAAACCCAATCCTGAACTATATAGCTAGCCTAATATCTTCTTTAAAACAAAGCTAAAACTTATAGAGAGAGCCCTCTCTAGGTCTAGGAGGGCTATATCTTGGAATCCAAAGCGGTTTGTGGTTACCTTTGTCAATTTCTTCCTCAGCCTGAGAAGTTACAGAGTGATAACATTTTTGGCGACCATACTAGGGAACGTTCCTCAGAAATGTGCATCAAAGTTCCAGATCTGATTACTGATGGTGAACAATGATTAGACACAAGAAGGCTGAATTATTCACTTGGCGACTCCATGTTCAAAGTATCCAGAGCTTCAAATGTTTCAAGGCGACTCCACTGTCAAAGAATCCAGATTTTAGAGCATTCATGGCAACTCCGATATATTTTGATAAAATTTCTTGCAAAACAAGATTAATGGGTATGTGACAAATCCTATAGCTTGTGAAGTTTTAAAAGAATTCGGGGATAAGTTAGCAGAGTATCCAATTGATGAAAAATTTTCAACAATCGTGTTTCATTATTTGAAATTGAGAAAATTTTCTCCTAAGGGTAAATTTTTTTTTCTTGAGTTATTTGTTGAAATATTTGAGAAGGATATTGAACTTTTGGATTCTCAGATTCAGTCATAAAATTTTGAAAATCCTAAAAAATTCTTGGAAAACCTTCCTTCTCCAAAACAAGAGGAGATTGTATTACCTTTTAATTTGCAGATTGATGAGAAGTGTGTTTTCATAAAACTGTAGAGTTAGAATCAAGGTTTAACTTTGAGGATATAACTGATGATGAAATCATCCATGATTAGTTGGTCATTGGAGGCCTGAAAGATAGAGTAATTAATCATGCCTTTATTGATCCTATAGAAAACTAGATGGAGGTTTTTTTCAGCTCAAGTATTCAATCATGTTTTCATTATAAAGATCAAGTTCATCGACAATTTCTATTACACATTTAAGATTTGATTTTGTGGACAAAAATTCAATATGTCATTTTGATTGTGCTAACAAGCAGTCAAGCAATCCACTTATTTCATCAGCTACTTGACTGGCTTAATTGGAATTTTTGTATTATTTGATTCAACATGATTTTCAATAATGTAGGGTAGGTAGCAGTGTGCAAATAAGCTCAGTTCCTTGAGCATTTTTTTTTCTCAAGCATTATTTTCAGTTTCAGTTTCAGATTTCATTTTTCAAAATGATTTGGATCTCAATTTCAAGATTTTATGTCACAAAGGTTTCAGGACAGAGCAAGATGTAGGTTTTGGGATCAACCCAATGGATAAGGCACTGATCTACGAATCCAGATATTTGAGATTCTTGACACCTCCTCAAGATCTTCCATCCCCAAGTGGAGCCTATGTTAGAGTGCTATAATTTTATAGGATAATCATTATGTCGATTGATATCCATTTTTCAGTGTTTTTGGGATTGAACATAATATTCCATATTGTAAATTATTTCCAAAAAAGGCTCCTGAATTGCCTGTTTCCCTCAGAAGACTTTGCCCCTCCATCCATTTTTCCCAATCCTTCGTTCACCTCTGCGCCACTCACTCCCTTGCCCATTTATCGCATTGGACACATCTCGTCTGTTGTCACATCTTAATTTTTGGATTTTGGTATAAAATTGGTTTTGATTTTTTTTTCTAAAAACTAGATTTATTTTGGCCAACATTTAGGCTCTCGGGCCTATTACAGGTCTTCATTATTTTTTATCAAAATTCTGGGGCCCGAGGGCCAAGATCCAAAACTCCAAGTTCCTGAGCTAGCCTAGCATCTACACATAACACATACGACCACAGGATTAACAAAAATACACAAGCCTAGCACACCAAGCACCAATGCCAAACACAAGTGGTAGCCTTGGGCTCACATCATCGATTATACATTGTAATTGTTTGTATATTTAAACACTAAAGAATTTTTTTCCTTTGTCGATGTGGGATAAGAACCATGAAGATAAAAATATAAAACGCAGACTGCCAGATGCCAGGGTGATTTGCAGGTGTCGATTTTATTAAAAACCTCATTAAAAAAGGTGGGTTGAAAGCCAAGCTCCAACACTCCAACTCCATGCACCTGCAACCACAACAAACGAGTCAAATATTTATTGAAATATTGGCGTGGGAAATATGATAACACAGAGGGTTTGAATAAAAAATTGGCATGTTCGATAGCTTTATTTTTGTGTATAAGTTCATCTCTGATCTACATTTCTATGTCATAGGTGGTGATGACAAGAATGAGCTTATTTTGGCTATAGTTCTTCGAGGCTTCTTTGATGCAGTTGAATGTTCCTATTGTATAGGTTAATCTTGACTTCAGTTCAGAAGTAGATATGGTGCATAAGTTTCGGGCTAGAATTGCCTTGCATCCTAATGAAATAGTACTTTTGCAAATTCAACGTTCACAGAAGGGAAACCGTACGGTTTTCTTAGCTATAGAATCCATATTCGGATAGATACTGACAACAATCGTTGTGGCATGTTTTATTTATTTTCGATGATACATTTGGGTTTGAAAGATATCTGGATCACCCTCTAGATGTTCCTATGTACTTTTTGTATCGGAATAAGAAGTATGTCGATTGCAGAAGCATGTATTTCAAAAATTTCATGAAGGGTTGGTTTTCTTTAAGATGAGACCTCACTCCAGTCAGTAAATGGACCTCACAAAGGACTGGACACTAGAAGAAATGAATATTTCTTATGTATGGAGACATACAGTTGAAATTATAGACAGAAATAGTGTATTCTCTGGAGGCAGGGACACAAGCGGTTAGTTAGGGCTGATAGAGACTGCCATTCTAAGTTATGACAAAAGTATGCTAAGGATTTTTTATACAACATGGAGAACTTCTTATCATTCAACTAATTTCGCTAATGAGTTGTATCATGGCCTATTCTTCTTGGAGTTCTTTACCAATGTATTGGCACAAAAATATCATCTAGCAAGAAGAGAGGGCCAAAGCCCATTTTGGAAAAAACTTTAAAATATTTGTTCAACATGCATGAGGTTCTAAGGATAGCCTACCTAGTTTTTACTCATCTCCCTAAGAAGTGCGGAGATTTCAACCACTTTGTTTTTAGATCAAAGGATCATGTTTTGAGCACTCATGCCCACAAAGGTGTTATAGTTAGTGACATCAAAGTGCACGTTTGTATTTTTACTTTTGACATGTTATATCTTAAAGATTGGAAACTATTACAAGAGAAACAATAATTACCTCACTATTTTTCAGCAGTTTGAGGGCTTTGTAGATGAAAATAGGTCTTCTATTGAAGCTAGGGATTTTCAAATTGGAAATAGAGAAGAATCAAATAAGAAGAGGGAGAAACAATTAAATAGAGAAACCTATGATAGTATGGACAATGTGTCAAATGTTGGTATTTCATCTCTTATGAGGGATCAATGCTTTCTGAAATGGCTAATAT
Organism: Picea engelmannii; assembly: GCA_009831015.1. Taxonomy (NCBI): domain Eukaryota; kingdom Viridiplantae; phylum Streptophyta; class Pinopsida; order Pinales; family Pinaceae; genus Picea; species Picea engelmannii. The sequence goes on from ML827812.1 coordinate 99,403, forward strand.
TAACCTGGTTGGCCATACTACTTTATCATTCAATGAAAACTTCTATAAGTGTTGGCAGTTAATGACAATGCACTTCTAGTTTGAAGGGATTTGAGATCCAAAATTGTAGGGATCTTATCAATTTTTCCAGGCAGAAGAGTGATAGTCAAAGAATGAGCTGGAAATTGGTTGTACGTGGTGGATATTTTTGAGGTCAGAGATAACTCGATAATATATTTCATCTAGAAGGATCCTCCAATTAGTGTCTTTGACAGTTAAGAGATTCTGAAGATTCCTTTTTCAAAGAAATTTTTTCCATCTTTACAAATATTCGATGGATTTGATAGCAGATGGTAGGGGATTTGTCATCAAAGATAAGCCCCAGATTACAGGGAAAATCCATCATTAGTTTGTTTCTTTTAAACTGGAGAATAAAACACTTGGCATAAATTGATTATTAGTCAAAGGTTAATCCAACATTCAATGGAAAATTCGAGGATTGCAGTCAGGATATCCAGTGGAAAAGGTAGTAACAAAGAACTTGACAGTTCCCAATATCTTACAATGATACAAAACTTCTTCCATTTCTAAATTATTGTTTTATATCTACTCCTAAAAATATGAAACAGTTGGTAGTATTAGGGGAATACAATTTTATATATAGGGAGCAATTTGTAATAAGGGAGAGGGATATTTTTTTGTACAGTTTCTCATTGAGCTCAGGTGATCATTAGCAGTAATACAAGATCAATTGTTTCAGGATTCATGTGCCATAACTATGTCGTGAAGTGCTTATTCTGTAATTTGTATTCTATGTTTCCATATGTTTTTCTTTTCTAATTATCTTATAGAAGTTTAAAGAACAAAATTTGTTGAAAGACACACTCTAATTCTTACTATGGATAATATAAGTGTTTTCTTCTGATATTGCAGAATTCTTAATTGCTCCATTTCTCAATTGATCCTGTCTCTTTTCTCCTATTTCATTTCATTCACATTTACCAGATATAGTAGTATGTCTACCTTTCCCTGTTTCGATTTAGCTTGATACTTCTGCAAATTGATCACCTTGGACTCTTTGAATTCATTACCCAATGGCCTTCCCTTGTTGTTCCAACCAAACATTTCAAAAAACCCAACCCTGAACTAGATAGTTAGTCTAATATCTTCTTTAAAACAAAGCTAAAACTTATAGAGAGATCCCTCTCTGGGTCTAGGAGGGCTAGATCCTAGACTCCAAAGAGGTTTGTGGTTACCTCTGTCAATTTCTTCCCCAGCCTGAGAAATTACAAAGTGATAACATTTTTGGCGACCATACTGGGGAACATTCCTCAGAAATGCGCATCAAAGTTCCATATCTGATTACTGATGGTGAACAGTGATCATACACAAGAAGGTTGAATTATTCACTTGGCGACTCTATGTTCAAAGTATCCAGAGCTTCAAAGTTTTCAAGGCAAATCCACTGTCAAATAATCCATATTTTAGAGCATTCATGGAAACTCTGATATATTTTGATCAAATTTCTTGCAAAACAAGATGAATGGGTATGTGACAAATCCTCTATCTTGTGAAGTTTTAAAAGAATTCGGGGATAAGTTAGCAGAGTTTCCAATTGATGGAAATTTTTTAACAGCTGTGTTTCATTTTTGATATTGAGAAAATTTTCTCCTAAGGGTAAAATTTGTTTTATTGAGTTAGTTGTTGAAAGATTTGAGAAGGATATTGAACTTTTGGATTCTCATATTCAGTCATATAATTTTCAAAATCCTAAACAATTCTTGGAAAACCTTCCTTCTCCAAATCAAGAGGAGATTGTATTACCTTTTGATTTGCATATTGATGAGAAGTGTGTTTTCAAGTACAAGACTGAAACTGTAGAGTTGGAATCAAGGTTTAACTTTGAGGATACAGTTGATGATGAAATCATCCATGATCAACTGGTCATTGAAGGCCTGAAAGACATAGTAATTAATCATGCCTTTATTTATCCTATAACAAACTATATGGAGGTTTTTGTTCAGCTCAAGTATTCAATCATGTTTTCATTATAAAGATCAGGTTCATCGGCAGTTGCTATTACACATTACAGATTTGATTTTGTGGACAAAAATTCAAGCTGTCATTTTGATTGTGCTAACAAGCAGTCAAACAATCCATTTGTTTCAGTAGTTGATTGACTATCTTCATTGGCATTTTTGTATTATTTGATTCAGCATGATTTTCAGTAGTGTAGGGTAGGTAGCAGTGTGCAAATAAGCTTAGTGCGTTGACCATTTTTTTTTCTCAAGCATTATTTTCAGTTTCAATTTCAATTTTCAATTTTCAAAATGATTTGGATCTCAATTTCAATATTTTCAATCACAGAGGTTTCAGGACAAAGCAAGATGCATGTTTTTGGATCAACCCAATGGACAAGGCACTGATCTATGAATCCATAGATCTGACATTCTTGACACCTCCTCGGGAGATTCCATCCCCAAGTGGAGCCTATGTTAGAGTCCTATAATTTTATAGGATAATCATTATGTTGATTGATATCCATTTTTCAGTGTTTTTGGGATTGAAATAATATTTCATATTGTAAATTATTTCCAAAAAAGGATAGTGACTTGCCTGGTTTCCTCGAAATACGTTTCCCCTCCATACATTTTTCCCAATCCTTCATTCACCTCTGCACCACTCACTCCCCTTCCCATTTATCTCATTGGACATATATCGCCTGTTGTCACATCTTAATTTTTGGATTTTGGTATAAAATTGGTTTTGGAATTTTTTTTCTAAAAAATAGATTTATTTTGGCCAACATTTAGGCTCTTGGGCCTATTACAGGTCTTCATTATTTTTTTATCAAAATTTTGGGGCCCGAGGGTCAATATCTAAAGCTCCAAGTTCCTAAGCTAACCTAGCATCTTTACATAACACATACGATGACAAGATTAACAACAATACACAAGCCTAGCACACCAAGCGCCAACGCCAAACACAAGTGGTAGCCTTGGGCTCACATCATCGATTATACATTGTAATCGTTTGTATATTTAACATTAAAGAATTGTTTTCCTTCATCAATGTGGGATAAGTCCCATGAAGAGAAAAATATAAAACACAAACCTCCAGATGCCAGGATAATTTGCAGGTGTCGATTTTACTAAAAATCTCATTAAAAAAGGTGGCCTGAAAGCCAAGCTCCAACACTCCAGCTCCACACACCTGCAACCACAACACACGAGTCAAGTATTGCTTGAAAGATTGGCATAGTAAATATGATAACACAGAGGGGTTTGAATCGGAAATTGGCATGTTCGATAGCTTTATTGTTGTGTATAAGCTCATCTCTGATCTACATTTCTATGTCACCGGTGGTGATGACAAGAATGCGCTTATTTTGGCTACATTTCTTCGAGGCTTATTTGATGTAGTTGAATGTTCCTACTGTACAGGTTAATCTCGACTTTAGTTTAGAAGTAGATATGGTGCGTAAGTTTCAGGCTAGAATTTCCTTGCAGCCTATTGCAACAACACTTTTGCAAATTCAACGTTCACAGAAGGGAAACCGTATGGTTTTATTAGCTATAGAAGCCATATTCAGACAGATACTGACAACAATCGTTGTGGCATGTTTTCTTTGTTTTCAATGATACATTTGGGTTTGAAAGATATATGGATCACCCTCTAGATGTTCCTATGTACTTTTTGTATCGGAATAAGAAGTATATCAATTGCAGAAGCATGTCTTTCAAAAATTTCATGAAGGGTTGGTTTTCTATAAGATGAGACCTCACTCTAGTCAGTAAATGGACCTCACAAAAGACTGAACACTAGAAGAAATGAAGATGTCTTTTGGATGGAGACATACAGTTTCAATTATAGAAAGAAATAGTGTATTCTCTGGAGGCAGGGACACAAGCAGTTAGTCAGGGTTGATAGAGATTTACATTCTAAGTTATGACAAAGGTATGCTAAAGTTTGTTTATACAACAAGGACAACTTCTTATCATTCAACTAATTTTGCTAATGAGTTGTATCATGGCTTGTTCTTCTTGAATTTCTTTACCAATGTATTGGCACAAAAATATCATCCAGTAAGAAGAGAGGGCCAAAGCCCATTTTGGTAGAAACTTTAAAATGTTTGTTCAAAATGCATGAGGTTCTAAGGATAGCCTGCCTGGTTTTGACTCGGCTCCCCAACAAGTGTGGATATTTCAACCACTTTGTTTTTAGATCAAAGATTCATGTTTTTAGAACTCATGCCCGCAAAGGTGTTATAGTTAGTGACATCAAAGTGCAAGTTTGTATTTTTTCTTTTGAGCTATGATATATTAATGATTGGAAACTGTTACAAGAGAAACTATAATTACCTCACTATTTTTTAGCAGTTTGAGGGGTTTGCAGATGAAAATAGGTCTTCTATTGAAGCTATGGATTTTCAAATTGGATATCGAGAAGAATCAAACAAGAAGAGGACGCAACACTTAGAGAGAGGAACCTATGATAGTATGGACAATGTGTCAAATGTTGGTCTTTCATCTCTTATGAGGGATCGATTTTTTCTGAAATGGATAATACTAACCTGGTTGGCCATACTACTTTATCAGTCAATGAAAACTTCTACAAGTGTTGGCAGTTAATGATAGTGTACTTCTAGCTTGAAGGGATTTGAGATCCAAAATTGTAGGGATCTTATCAGTTTTTCTAGGCAGAAGAGTGATAGTCAAAGAATGAGCTGGAAATTGGTGTTATGTGGTGCATATTTTTGAGGTTAGAGACAACTCGATAATATATTTCATCCGGAAGGATCCTCCAAGTAGTGTCTTTGATAGTTAAGAGATTCTGAAGATTCCTTTTTCAAAGCAAATTTGTCCATCTTTACAAATATTCGATGGATTTGATAGAATATGGTAGGGGATTAGTCATCAAAGATAAGCCCCAGATTATAGGGAAAATCCATCATCAGTTTTTTTCTTTTAAACTGGAGAAGAGAACACTTGGCATAAATTGATTATTAGTCAAAGGTTAATCCAACATTCGATGGAAAATTCGAGGATTGCAGTCAGGATATCCAACAACAAAAGTAGTAACAAATAACTTGACAGTTCCTAATATCTTACAATGATCCGAAACTTATTCCATTTCTAAATTATTGTTGTATATCTACTCCTAAAAATATGAAACAATTGGTACTAGTAGGGGAATACAATTTTATATATAGGGAGGAATTTGTAATAAGGGAGAGGGCTATTTTGTTGTACATTTTCTCATTGAGATCAAGTGACCATTAGCAGTAATACAAGATTAGTTGTTTTAGGATTCATGTGCCATAACTATGTGGTGAAGTGCTTCTTCTGTAATTTGTATTCTATGTTTCCATATGTTTTTCTTTTCTAATTATCTTACAGAAGTTTAAAGAACAAAATTTGTTGAAAGATACACTCTGATTCTTACTGTGGATAATACAAATGTTTTCTTCTGATATTTAGTGGCATAATTCTTAATTTCTCTGTTGCTCAATTGATCCTATCTCTTTTCTCCTATTTCATTTCATTCAAATTTACCAGATCTAGTAGTATGCCTACCCTACCCTGTTTCACTTTAGCTTGATACTTCTGCAAATTGATCACCTTGGCCTCTTTGACTCCATTTCCCAATGGACTTCCCTTGTTGTTCCAACCAAACATTTCAAAAAACCCAACCCTGAACTAGATAGCTATCCTAATATATTATTTAAAACAAAGCTAAAGCTTATAGAGAGAGCCCTCTCTGGGTCTAGGAGGGCTAGATCCTGGACTCCAAAGCGGTTTGTGGTCACCTCTGTCAATTTCTTCCCCAGCGTGAGAAATTACAGAGTGATAACAATAGGTATCATTTCCAAAGAGAGTACAAATGGAAGAAGTATCTTTTGACTATATTCCTCTAGATTTGTAAGTCACTGATATTTGTGACAAAGCCCCTAACAATGGGGAAGATTGAGATGTTGAGGGAGAAACTTGGGGTTATCTAAAATAGTTTCTCCTAAAGATGGAGTGCTAGTTTACTTGTTTATCACATAATGTTTGAATCATGTTGTGGGTGAACACATATATGGGAGAGAGTCTCATAAGGGTGTTTTTCTTCATAGATCACTTTTCATATATTTTGTCACTTGGACTATGAGGGTGCATTTGTTACATAAAAATATGTAATGTTGTATAAAATTATGTAGAGCAGTGAGTTGGCACTTGGGGGTGCATAAAAATATGTGGTGTTATATAAAAATATGTAGAGTAGGTGATTTCTAACTTATTGGCATGCTCCTACCTACTTGACACATGTAGAATTATCCACTTGTGGCCCTATTATCCCCTATAGAAGCCAATTTCTTAGAGCATTGTGGAAATGTTTAGTGAAATATCCCTTTGAAAAATGAATTGAAGATTGGTACCTATTGTACCTAGATTTTATGAACATATGGTTTCCACAGAGTTGAAATAGATACAAGAACATCCAATGCCAATTGTGATACTATGATAGGCTCAATGGTGGCATTGTTGGCCATTTAGATGATTTTAACCTTTGCAATTCTATAAGGGATGGAAGATTGTCCATGTGATCATGTCGCTACATTTTATTAGAGGTCATTTGGATAAGAAATCTGCCCCATTTTTGTGAAGACACTGGAAAAAGACAAATGGGTTAGAGGCCACTTTCACGAGATTATAATATCTAGTAAAAAGAAATTTTGAATGCTATGAGAAAATATAAGTGTTGAGTACTTGAGATTCTACATCCCAACGTAATTTATTTTCATTGAAGGACCACACACATGTGGTTACATGTGTTTGAAGAAACCCCTTTTTCAATAAAGTAGAGTTAACCCAAGGAAAAGTATAAAAATGAAATACATCGATTCCTTTAAAGTTAAGGGGTTTGAGGGATTAACCCTAACCCCCTGGGGAATATACATGAGATGTTCCACTACATTATTCACAAATACTTTAATATCCATAGGTTTTGTGGGATTACCCCTAATCCAATAGGGAAGATCCATAGAAGCCTCGAAAACTATATATCATCTCTTTGTAGTTGGGAATTTCAGGTGTCACCCCACTCCAACTTGGGGTTACTCCCATCAGGAGATTGAATACACTAAGTGGATCTTTCACAACAGGGTAAAATTGAGTCTTTCCCCTTACTCATCCTAAGGCTACTCCATAGAGATCCCAACTACAATACTTGAGATCCTTTGCAACTAGGAAATTTGGGTTTTATCCCACTTTACATCTGCAATAATACATGGAAAGGCGTGGATACATGTAACCCATTATTTTTGATGGAAATTGAGGATCAACCCACCCAATGTTGATTTTACCACTTCAACCCAACACCCTGTAGTTAGATCAAAATAAAATTGCTTTATCTACTAAAAACACAGATGAGTAATCAACTAAACATGCAACAAAAGCATAAACATGAAAACGAAAACTATCACACACAAGACACCAATATTTTCAGGTATAAACCCCTTGAAAAATAGTGGAGGGGAAAAAAGTACTTAAGATGCATTTATTATGGTCAAATCAAGGCTCCTATAACAGGGAAAATGGCCCACTATGATAATATACACTACAAACAAACCTGTAAATTCATGTGTTGTTGTACGACCCTATATTGTCATGTTTCTCGAGGTGTGTGTGCCTTTCCTTTAGAAAACCCATGTACATACGTGATTGTCTCCATTGAAACCTGCATATAAGTAAAAAAAAACTATATGGAGACTTTTGTATGGCGCTACACTTTCCTATGGCTTCTATCAGCTAAAACCCACCTATGGCTACCTCTGCTCTCTCTTATCCTTGACCTGTATGATCTCTAGATGAAAATTCTTCTCCACCTATCCAAGATCTTGAATCATAGTCCTTTGTGATCCAATCCTCTCTACTATTAAAAAGTGTATGTTGGACAAGTGTTTCTCACATAGCCTAGGCGATTAGTATGTGGGAAAACGTCCAATGTGGTCCCTAACACATTAAGTTTATGAGAATATAAAGTTAATAGTGACTTCAATAATATTTCATGAAAAGGGTGGCTAAAGAGACATTTAATCACCATTGTTCATCTTGATGGCCCAAGATCAAATCTGAGCCATTAAATCAAGTGACTCTTCATTTGGAAATCCAAGAGTCTATCTAGAGGTTGAGGCGCCTCCCCTTGAGTTATTCTTCATGAGAATTTTGATATTACAAGAGAGAGAGAAGATAAAGGAGAAAGAGGAGTTAAACTTGCATCTAGGGCACGATTTCCAAGAAAGGAAGTTTTCACACAAATAGAGGATATGACTACAACATTAAAGGAATCAATACAATATGGATTTTGTACCATATAGCTAAGAAAATAACAAGTCACACAATAGAGGAGGAACATAGATTTCAAGGTAGCTTGCAGGTGCATTTATTGTTGAGAATTTCATACAACAAACTTAGAATTTATGGCACAGTTTTCTAGACAGTGCGTACAACATTAAATGTTGTGATAGTCATATAGTAGTATGGATTTCTTGCATAGAAATCGAGCCAATTTGCCATTGTTTATAAGGAGTGTTGGAATGATTTCCAATATAATTTTGTGGTGTCTATGTTGTGTATATTTTTTCTTTAACAGAAGAATTTATTTGAGCTCAAGAATAATAAAAATCCCCTCTCTCACTAGTTTTCCCCTTGTGGGTTTTTCCAGGGTCAATTTGACCAAAAGACTCAGCGATGAAATTTATGATTGTGTTCATTTATTTCCAGTTCTATTTTTATTAAGAGACTTTTGTTTTTCCTGTTACAATTTAATGTTTATGCTATTATAATTTACAACAATGAAACAAATGTGGGTTGGGCATTAAATAGAGAAAAAGTTTGTGACTTGAAATTGTTGATTTTCTTACTTAAGCAGTTAACAAGTTTAGCATTCTTTTACTTATTAAACCATTATCACAATAACTACATACAAAGGATCATTGAAAGAATAACATTCACAACATGCACAAGATTTACCCTGGGAAAACCCACTAAGGGGAAAATCCCAACAAACTTCCTCAATATAGATTTTCCAACCAAGAACAATGCTTCTCTCCAAGAGAGAACTAACAAAGCATAAGATCCTCCTCTAACCCTTGACTAGGGAAGAGTAGCGGACCACTTAACCAAGATATATCTAAGAGATAGACCAAAACCTTCACAATGTCACACCTAGTTGCAGTAGCTTCTTCCTTCAAGACTTGCACACTCCTTCTTTGCTGCAGAGCTAGTGAGTGATGTTAGTAAAACAGGATCACAGAGCAATAAAATAAAACAAATGCGGAAATAAAACACAGAAGATACACAATACAATATAGACATAGATATGTGTGGTTCACGCAGTGTGGGCTACGTCCACCAGAGAAATTGCCAGGTCCTTCCTTTATTATTATCCAACAAATGAAGGGATACAACCTACAACACACCCACTGTAACTTCCTCTTCTTTTTCTCATAGTATCCTCTCTCATAATACAATATTCATAATGACACATAGTCGCAATACATTTCCCTCATAAAATAGGGTTGCCTTCTAAGGAAAAAAACTCTAACATAACTTATATCGTCAGATCTATGACCTTATAATGAATGGTCCAGATTTACTATGAAATTACAATATACATTTACAAGGAAAATTTTCCTTTGGGGGCTTCTCCCCTGAACCCCCGTAGGGGGGGTAACCCCCCCTGCACTCCCCCATGTGGAGGAGTGTAAATTCTTCTGGGGTGTAAATTCTTCATGGGGTATAAACATGGATGAAAACAAAGACCTCTGAATCAGGAAGATAATCAGGCACCACAACCAACAATCTCCCACTTGGAGACTGATCTCAACAACTCCATTGTTGTTGTATATGTTGGACTATGATCCTTTTTGGACCTGAAAAATTTCTCATCTTCATCTTTATGCTTGAATACCAACTGAAACTGAGCAAGAACTCAGTTTCTCCTTGGTTACTCCCTTTGTTAACATGTCTGCAGGATTCTAGATAGTGTGTATCTTTTCCAACTTCAAATGTCCATCTTCCAAGACAGATCATATGAAATGGTACTGAGTTGTATATGCTTAGTATTTGAATGGAAGGATTAGTTATTTGCAAGATGAATGGCACTCTCACTGTCGTAGTACAACCTGTTATTCTCTTTCTTCTTTCCCAATTCCTC
>ML827813.1:0-14619 GCA_009831015.1 Picea engelmannii
CTTTGAAAACTTAGGATAAGCGTTTTAAGTGGGTTTGTCCAAGCTTTCCCTATTTTTATCACCATGGGGTTAGACATTCAACTTTCAAACATCGAAGATAGGGTTCAACATCGATCATGATGCATGTTTTATTGAGATAAAGCAAACTACCCTATGTTCTAACCTAGAAACCTATGACATTTAGCCCAGATTAAATTGTTGGACTAAGAAATTACTCTATCATGGGGTTATTTGACCAAGATTAGGCCGTTTGGTCAAATTTATTCACTAGCTAACCTAATTTGTTTGGCTAAGATTGAATAGTTTAGCCAAGCTTATTCCCTAATCCTATCAACATCAATTTAAAAGGACTTGGCCATGATTGAACTGTATGAACCAAGTCATTGTTATTGCATGGGGCTTTATCCAAATTCTTTTATGCCCTCTTTCATTATTTTTCTTTCTTTTCTTTTCTTTTCTTTTTCCTTTCTTTTTCTTTCTTTTATTTTCTTTTCTTTTATTTTTCTCAAATCATTTGAAAACCAAAACAATAAATGGGTAAAATTTTCAGTCACCAGTTGATCCTATAAATTATAGGTTTATAATAGTGTCTCCACCTAAGGATGGTACTTTCCTTGTGAAGTGCGAAGAATCATGTTTTTTGATGTTCTGGAAAACTTTCTCCACCCTTGCCTTTGTTGTTTGATTTGTTTATTTTTGAAAGTTTGATGACAATGTTCAGTGGCTTAGGGCCTTCTCTGCGGGCTTCAACCATCTGATCAAAATTATTCACTCAAAAACTTGTAATCATAATGAAATGATTTTTACAATGGAAAGGTGTGACTCAAGGTCCCTATTGAAAATTTGAGTAGTGCTTCAACATTCTGCCATTCACAGGTCCTCCTGGCAGATTGGTCCCATAGATGTTGTTGAGTAGGAAATCATTATTTCCTCTGAATGCATGAATTTTGTAAGGTCTCCTCCATAAACTATCGAATTTTCCATGCTTCCCCTTATATTCATTTCGAGCATCCCATCTCAGAACCAGGTCACCTAGCTCAAAGTCATATTCTTTAGTTCTTTTGTCGAAGATCTTTTTAATTCTCTCCTGGACAACCAAAGTTTTTTTGTATACTTCTTCTCTAGACTGTTGAAAATGAATCATCTAGTTTATCCTTCTTTGGGAGTCGTTCAACTCGTCTTGCATATCTTGCAACAGTTTCATGACAGGAACCCCTAAGGAGGTAGGAAAAAATGCTTCAGTGCCATAGACCAACTGATATGGGGACATACCGATTGACCTCATGGTGGTCAGTCTGTTGGCCCACAGTGCGAAAAATAGCTTGTTATGCCATGAATTTTTGCTTTCTTGCAACATCTTATTAATAATGTTCACCAGGGTTTTATTAGATGACTCTGCCAACCTGTTTCCCTGAGGGTAATAGGATGTGGAATTCCCCAAACCAATATGGTGCTGGTTGCAAAAATCTATGAGCTTCTTAGATCGAAAAGCAATTGCATTGTCAGTTATAATCTTTGTAGGACAACCAAAATGAGACAAGATATTATTTTCTAGAAGTTTAATAATGACATAAATAGTAGCTTGCCTGCTTGGTACAAATTCGATCCATTTTGTGAAATATTTCATAGCAGTGAGAATCCACCTGTGCTAGCCCTAAGAGGGAGGATGTATTTCTCCGATAAAGTCTAATCCCCATTGTTGGAAAGGAGCTTCAACAGAGATTGGCTTCAAGTTCAAAGGAAAGAGTTTCCTTTTTCCCTCAAACACCTGACATTTATGACATGAAGTTACCTTATGATGCACATTAGCGAGTAGTGTAGGCCAATAGAACCCATCTCTGAGAATTTTATTAGCTATGGTCTTCTAGCTCAGATGACCACCACAGTCTCCTGCATGAAAATCCTGCAATACTTTGTCAACTTCTTCCCTTAACAGACAATTTAACAAAATACTTCCAGGATCCTTCCAATATAGATTGCCTTCTAGAATGAAAAATTTTAATGCTTTCAATTTCAAAAACCTAGATTTAGTTTTGGTCAGACCAGGGGGAGCTTGTAAGTTATGCAAAACAAATATCAGGTTTACGTACCATGGAGAGTTCATAAATACCTCTTTCACGCTTTGAGTCGCCTGTTCTCCCTGTTCATCTACTGCAGCTAAGAAATTAATATCAAGAGCATGGAAATTGGATTAAGCCATTAACTTTGCTAGACCTTGACTGTTAATCAATTTAGTAGGCTTAATCTCTATGTCATACTCTAGAATGATAGCAATCCATTTTCCTCTTCTGTCGTCTGGATTGTCCTAGGTTAAAATGTCCTTTACTACTGTGTTCAGAATGTATGCGATGGTGTGGGAATTGAGAATATATACTATAAAATCCTTTATGGATTTTACCAAGACAAAATCTTGTTTCTCCATTATTTTATAATTCAAAGAAGCATCTCTTAAATATTTACTGAAAAAGGCTATGGGTTGTTCATACCCCTCGCCATTTTTCTGTAGTAATGTTGCTACAATGGTATGTTTATAAGTGAAAGAAAAAAGGTAAAAATCCTTGGTGAAGTCGAGATTGATCAAGACTGGAGCTTGTGTGAGTGCATGTTTAAATTGTTCAAAAGATTTCCTAGATTCAAAGTCCCATTTTATTTTTGTGTCCTTTTTTAACATGTTGGTGATGTTCCTGAGGAGCTCAGCCAGGTTAGGAATGAATCTTCCCAAAAAGTTTATTTTTCTAATGAAAGATTGTAACTCTTTAATATTCCTTGGGTGTTCTAGTCTCTGAATGGCTTCTATTCTACTAAGATCTATCTTAATTCCATCCTTAGAGATTATGTGCCCCAACAATTTTCCTTCTTTTAATCCGAAAAGGATTTTCTTAGGATTCAGAGAAATCCCAAATTTTATGCATTTCTCAAACACTCGTCTGAGATGTCATAAGTGCTCATCATCAGATTGGGAATAAACAATTACATGGTCCAGATAAATGAAAATAAGTATGCCAAGTTCTTCCATAAAATTGATGTCCATCGCTCTTTGGAAAGTGGCCCCAACGTTCATTAATCTGAAAGGCATTTTCACGTACATGAAGGTACCCCATGGTGTTGTGAAAGTTGTTTTCTCTTGGTCATATGGGTGAACGAGGACCTAGTTATATCCTAAGAAACCATCCAGTAAGGAGATTCGACTGGATCCAACTACCTTTTGTAATATATGGTCCATTTTTGGCAGTGGGTAGTTGTCCTTTAGGGAGACTTTATTCAAGTTTCAAAAATCAATGCAAAGCTTGATTTCCCCAGTTTTCTTTCGAGTCGGGAACAGATTCAAAAACCATTTGGAAACTCGTAAAGGGACTATGATTTTAGCATCATACATCTTTTTTCTTTCTTTTTCTATCAAGGGAAGTAACCTGGGATCAATCCTCCTAAGTTTCTGTCTAAAAGTTTTTTGATCTTCTTTTATCGAGATCCTATGTTGAATGATGCTTGTGTCATAATATTTCAAATCTTCATAACCCCAAGAAAGAATGTCAGCATATTCCTTGAAAAGTTCAATGTATTTGAGTTTCTGCTCAGGAGGTAAGGATTTGGAAAGTTTTACTATCCTGGGTTTCTCTTCTATCCCTATGTTACAATCTTCAACCTCTTTACCACTGGCTTCAATTTTTGGTTTTTTAGCTACATCATTAATATCAAATAAGTCTTCTAACGGAACTAGACCCCTAGGAAAAATATTACTCTTTAAATGCAAAATGTTAGAATCTATCTCATCTTCACCTAATTCTTCTGAATCTATTTTATTTACACTATTATTTCCAAAAACTGATTTATTTACATTTTCATCGTTATTTTCTAAGTCTATGTTTGTACACTCGAAATCATTTTTACATTGTAAAAAATCTTCAATTTGATCATCGTTACCAAATACCTGCCAGTATCTGATGTTGTCCGAGACAGTAGGTCTGCATTTCACCCGCACCGTGTATGGGCGAGTAGAGTGAAAAGGGATCTTCCATGTAGCTACTGACGTGGCTAACCCGTCTGCCAAAATGTTCTGCCCCCTGGGCATCACCTGCAAATCAACCTTAGTGAAACATTTAAGGCCATCCAAAACAACATTTCTATAAGCTCTAAATATGGGATGTTTTGTTGCATACTCACCTTTAATTTGTTTGATAATTAATTTAGAGTCACCTCTTACCATGATTTGTTTGACACCAACCTTCTTTAGTAGTTTCAGATCGAGCATCAAAGCTTCGTACTCGTCTATGTTGTTAGTGCATTGAAAATTCAGTTTGTAAGAATGGTTTTCTGAATACCTGGATTTTTGATTGTGCAACCAAACTCCTGCTCCAGCTCCCTCTTTACTTACAGCCCCATCGAAGTCCATGTTCCAGAAATCTACGATCAATTCTTCACTTATCACGATTTCCTTCCCTTCTGCCTCGATGATTTCTTGGTCTTCGTTTAGATCAAATGTATCTTCTTCCAGCTGAGCAATTTGTTCTCCCATATCATCGTTGTTATATAGGATAAAGGAAACTAGATTAGAGTGTGCTGAGTACAGAGGATAGTTATGTGGTTTTTCTTGGCTGTTGACCATATATTTCATCAGTGTCTCTTTGTACAGTATTCTCTGTTGCCCGAAAATTGGGATGGTGGCATACGACATATCCAACTGCAAAGTACCTTTCAACTTAGCTCCCGAAGACCTGGATAGCAACATACCATATTTTGGGGGAATTTCCATGACCAAAACATCCATAACCATGCTTTTTGTTGGAATATGAACTAGGGTGATACATAAGTCCTCGATCAACCTGATACATATGACTTTGTTGGAGTCAAAAGAGTGTAAATCCTTGTAAGGTCTGGTGACCTCGAGTCCCAGTTTTTCCATCACTGCTTTAGGCATCAGGTTATGGGAAGCACCCAAATATAACATAGCATTATGAAGAATCAGGTCATGTATATTAAGGTTGATGTAAAAAGGAGTGAAAGTGCCAATATCAGTCTGACCATCAACTTCAGGGCTGAACAAGAGTTCAGGTTGATCATCGGTAATATTTGTCATGTCTGAATGAGTCGCCAATCCAACGGTTAAGGCCTTCATGCCTATATCAGGTTCAATTGTTAGCGCTTTGATCACCTGTGATCAGTAAGAATCCTTACTCATCAACTCAGAAAGGGGAATGGGAATTTTCACTTTGGCTAATTCCCCTTCAAGGCTGAAAGGGGTAGATGCTCTGCTTTGGCTCAACAATTCTAATTTGTCCACCATAGTCTTCTGAGTATAAGTACTTGGTTGGTTGGTTGATGAAACCTCAGTATGCGTTGATCTTTGTAAAATGGTGGGGTTTCTTTTTGCTGGAGCCTCAGCATTACCTTTCTTAGGGATCTTCTTGGTAGAAGGCTCTGCGGATTTCTTGGTTTCGACTATTTTCTTCATTTTGGTTACCTTTTTTGGGGAGATTTCGTCTGTATTTTTACTTCGCAGATTATACTTCCTGCGTACCTCCATAGTGGCATTTTCAAATGCCTGTTGTTTGGTCTCTTTGGATTCCTCACTCACCTCTGTTTGAGAAATAAGGAAAAGTTCTTACTCTTCTTCAGTAAGGAAAATGGCTTCATTATCGTGAATTCCCATGAGGTTTATGTGTGTTTCTTCTAGTTCTTCAATCACCTCTTCACCTACATTGACATAGTTTTCCTGTAGGGGTGGTATGATCTATTGATTAGGACCTCTCTGTTCTCTTTGATCCCTAGGATCTCTCTGCCTGATTTGAGGAGGATTTCTTTTGAAGTTAGGATTTCGAATTTGTGGAGTAGGTTGGATTTCTCTAGGAGGATTTCTCTCAGTTAATCATGACTCTCCTCTCCGTCCTTTGTTGTGCCCTTTTAGCCAGTAGGTTGGCCTCTACACTTATCGTGCTTTTCTGCATGTCCTCCAGGGTGGTGGAGTTTATTTCCCTTAATTGATATGACATGTCAGCATCGAAACCGTCAGGGAATTTTATCAGTGCCAAACCTCGTGGGGGTTTAATATTAGTTGGAATCGCATTGTACAGATTATTGAAGTGAGTGCAGTAGTCTTTTACTGTCTCTCCTTGATTCCTTCTGATGTTTTTGTATTCTGAAAAGATCTAGAGAGGGTTTTTCTTTACCTCCCATCTGTCCAAAAAACTTCTTTGAAACGTTGTAAGTTCGACCACTGAAGCAGCACGCAAACCTTTGAACCATTTCTTAATGTCCCCAGTCAGACTCTGTGCAAAAAGTCTCATCTGAAATTCAGCTTCATCAAATTCCTCTAAATAAAAATAGTCATTCATTTTATCGATGTGTTGCTGTGCGTTCAAGGACTTTGTGCCATCGAACTGTGTGAGTCTCATTTTATAGTCTTGAGGCATGTCATGTAAAGGTGCACCCAACACCAAGGGAGCATATCTGGCCGCCATGATAGGTGGAGGAGGTAGGACAACAACCTGGATGATAGGTGGAGTTGTGGTAGGATGAAAGGAGGATGAGGGATTAGCTGGTGCAGAGTGAACGGTTTGAGGTTTTGTAGTGGGGGATAGTATTTCAGGGGTCTGGGGTTGTAGGATGGTTGGATCTACAATGGTTTTTGTCACAAAGCTATCAGATTTTTTTTCTAAATAAGATTTGTTAAAAAATGGTGTCAAAGTCAAGATCTTGAAAAGCAATGAGTTTCTCTGGAAGAGAAGGGGACCTGTGAAGGGGACTATGTCTCCCTGAACTTTCTGTAATAATCTTTTTTCAGAGTAACTGTTCTGGATTATTAGTTTCTATTGCAGGTTCTGGGTCTGGGTGGGATCGAGTGTAAGCTCTTTTAGGAGCCAGATTTTTAATTTTTTATATATATTTGTTTTTATGAATCTGAAATTACTATGTACAAGCATTTAACAAACTTTGAACATTATTTCTTTCTCAAATTTATAATTTTTTCATAAACATAATTTTCTTCTAGGGAAAAAGAAAAGGCGGGGTTGAAAGTTTGTTCAATTCCGTAGTATGGTTGCCACTATGTTAATGCTATGTAAATTCCTAGAGGTTGTTAGAGTAGAAGAAATTTACAAGGCGTAACTTTATCCATCCACTTCGAAACTGGAATCTATACCTACCAACTTTAGAGAGGGATCTCTCTGTATGATTTAGTTATGTTTTAACTTTAAGATACTAGGCTAGTTAAATAAAATAAGATGGACAAGTTTTGTTATAGTTTTTGTCGAGTTGGATGAAAAGAGATTACACTTCCATTGGGCTATGGGGTCTGTACTATAAAGATGGAAATATAAATAGAATTTAAAAGATTCTTTTCACAGGGAAAGATAATGGATTCATTGGATTCTTTAGCAGTAAAATGATGAATAACATAAAATATGAGAATACCAATTAAAGTAAAGAAGCATTTAAGAATTTTTTCATTGTAATATTAGAAAGATAAACATTAAGATATTTCAAAGACGGAAATAGGGTATACAAAGATAAATCCTGCAACATGCACTACTTTAAAACATTAGATTAGAAAACAATATGACAACTGAGAGAGAAAAACATTTAACATAGAAAAGAATAACATCATCAATTAACAACACACGAGAATCCTATGAAACGTCCCTTTGTATTACTAGAAGATCTCTTTGACAAAAATTACAGTCTTTCTACCTTACAGGGCATAACGATCAACCCTCGATACTTCAAGGTTTGAATTATTTATAATAAAAAATTACATAGGATCTTGTCATTAAAGATCAAGACGTGGAAATCTAAATTTAGCTAACTAACTCAACAAGATACAAAAATTTAGGAACTGTTTGATGATGTGCTGAAATCTTCATGCTGATTTTGGGGTAAGCCATTGTTGATTCCTTTGCATGGCCTCATCTAATTGGATAGTTGATAGGGCTTGGACACCTCATCTCCTACTCGATCAGATTGCATAACTCTTCCCATCGAGGGTTATTGGGAACACTAACTTTGAGCAATCTTCGGTATGCTTCATCCATCTCTGTATACTTGGAAAAAGTTGGCTTGATGATGAAAATGTATTGGATCTCATGCTATATGTTGATGTCTGATTAGAAGGTTTCTAAGAAATCCTTTCTTGTGATATTTCCCTGTATTCCCGAGAATTTCGAACTATCTTTAGCCACAATGTCTATTTTCTTTTTATAATCTAAAATTGTCATTAACTTATCATTTATGACCCTTAAGCTAGGGAGGCCTTTCTTCTATAGAGCTTCAATTTTGCTGAAAAATCTTTGCACTCCTATGTCCATAGCCTAGACTTTTTCCTCTAGTTGTATCATCAATCCTATTTTAGTCAGGACCCACTTGACCTCGAGGATTTTTTCTATGCTATCTTCAATTTTCAACTCTTCTAACTCTTCTCTAGTTTTCGAATTTAGGAATTTAATGATCTCGGTGGCTTCTGTGGGCATCTCTCCCAATTCTCCTCTTATCTTCTCAATCGCCTACTTGCTTCTTTGTACCAATTCATTATGCTCGAACATGATTTGTACCATAGGCCATATTTTGTTTATGGATTTGGTGATATCCATCTAGACATTTTCCTAGACCTCAACAAGTGTTTTGCCTGCCACTGTTTTCTTTTGAAGTTGTTGCAATTCCTATTTGAGCTTATCTGATGTTTGTTTTTCCTTGGAGTAGCTGGCTTGGTAAGAATACTTGAGTTCCTGAAGGTTCTCAAACTCCTTCTTAAGTATGCTAATCTCTGTCTCTTGCCAATTCATCTCTTCAATAGATTTTGCTAGTTCTATTGTCTTGTCCAGAGATGTCAGCGGAGTTACTGAGGGAATTTCTGTTGCAGATGTTGTTCTTACTCTTGTGAGTGGAACTACGCTCAATGGAATGACTTCCATGGGATTTGATTGTTCCTTATCTTTCAATAGTTTTTCCAATTCTTCTTCCATCTCCTTCAACTGTGCATTCTGCTCCATGATCAGCTTGAGCATCTCATCTTTTTCCCCTTCTATCTCAACTATCTCCTTTGCCTGTGAATCTTCTGTTGGTGGTAGTTTCAACTATTTCCTTAGAGAGGCTATATCGAAATTTTTATTTTTAAGCATCTCCTCAACCGATTTCACATTTGATGGATCATATCTGATCTTGAGGACCAACTCTTCCAATGTCTTAATTCTGTTATCCTTTGCAAAGGATGATATCTTTTCTAATTTCAGTTGTGTCTAGACATTGTTTAAAGATACCTGCAATTTAGTGGCCGTAGTAGAAGCGTTTTCCAATGTGGAGAAAATCATTTCCCTAGTTTGCCTGTGCAGATCCATTTGATCAGAAAGATGCACATCCCTAGTATGAAACTCGAATGTTTCCCTTTTGTAATTAGTGATCTCTTTAGGATATGGCACCTGTGCTTATAGAAATGCCATGTGCATTCTACCCTTTTCTGTATCAAATGCAGACAACAGTATGTGTTGTGCAATTGAAGTTTGTTTCCAAAATTGAGCATATGTATT
This sequence comes from Picea engelmannii, assembly GCA_009831015.1. NCBI lineage: Eukaryota > Viridiplantae > Streptophyta > Pinopsida > Pinales > Pinaceae > Picea > Picea engelmannii. The sequence continues at coordinate 9,513 of ML827813.1, forward strand.
GTTTGTTAGCGTTTTATTTTTATTTTTGATCAGGTCATACTTCTCAAAAATACTCAACTTTGGTCCTATTCTTCTCGGCTAGTTGACTGGTGGAGTATCTGTGGGTTTCTTGGAAAAAAATGTAGACGTGATCTGTTTGCTTCTTCTGCCAAGAAGTGATTGATCATCCTTCATAGTTGTAGTGGATTGGCTTCCCTTTTCACCAGCCGTGTCAGGTGTAAGACTTCTATGATGGAAGGTGAAGTATCCTTCCTGGATCTTTTCTCTTTTGGAACTTGTGGTGTAGTAATCTGTGATATGATGACCAGAGGATCCTACTGTTCTACCTCGACCAGAGTGTTCGGCTCCCATTCTGTTAGATTGGAGAAATTTTCTATCTTAGGCTTGGGTGTATGAATATATGGGACATTCTTATTTTTAACCCTCATCTTAGAAATTATCCCGTATGGATGCCATATGAAACTAACAAAAAATTTCATTTATTTTAGCAATCTGTCTGCTTCCTCTCTGGCGCCTCGGTTATTGCTAATGAAAGATCCTATTTTCCCTTTGATTCTAAGTTGATGCTTCTTTTTCAGAGACATGAAATATATGTCACTTGAGTTAATCATTTTCCTTATGTAATCCAGAGAAAATATCCTCATGGGTAGGTACTTGGCCAGTCTATATGGAGCCAACTTGCATCCATAAACTTTGATCTCAGTGTGGTTTTGGTAAAGATACCAATCTCTAGTTTTAGCAAGATCTCAGAGGTGTAAGATCCTCTGAATATCCTCATTTATTCTTGGCTCGGTTCTGCCACTGAGCATGCTCATCACTGGATGGTAAAATTGCTCGATAAACTATTTTAAACGAAATTTTGTAGATTTTTTCCTAAGTAGTGAAGTCCACATTGTTACCACCTATGGCCTTCCATATTTGTCCATCTTCTGCATTGAGAAGGAAAATTTGTCCACTTGAAAGAAAGTGAACATGTAAGCTAGTATTGAGGAATACTAGAAAATTCCCTTTATGGTGAAATTTGAGAATTGTTCATGAATATTGTTCACCAAGAAAGTACTGTAGTCAAACTAAGTGGTGGGTCTCTCATCGATGGAGAAAATGGATAGAAAACCCAATATGGGTTCACCCACCCATTGATCTGAAAAATACCCTAGCAGAGCATAGAGCGACGACATGACCTAGTTTCCCTTCATTGAGAAAAGTGAGGAAGGATACAGGGGATTTGTCTTGGGGAGCTGAGTGACCTGTGGGAGAAAAAGATTGAAAATTTGTCCTCTCTGAGGGAATGATAACTTCTGGTAAAGCTCCATAATAATTTCAAGATTGAAAGGGGAGAGGAATTCGGTTCTTGGTATCTGCATCATCTAGTCAATGGCCTCTGGTGTGATGAAGAACATGGTTTCTCCCGATGAAGATACTATGGCTCTTTGGTCGGGGAGGTAATGAACCTAGCATTTGAGGGTGAATTCAGGGAAATGGTGAACCTGGGGGAAAATATACAGGGGAAGGTTTGATTCCCAGAGTCCAATTTCATCACTCTGGTCCAAGAAAATGTCCTTTAACCATGACTATAAATATGTGAAGTCGAATTCGCATCTTGTATCTACGATTAAGTGATCTTTATCGGCCAAATGAATCCTGTCAAGATTGACAATAGGCGGGAGAAAAGGATTTTTCTTGGCTTCTGCTTTATTTAATTTTGGCGCAATCACTGTCAAAATACCTGCAAGTAAAACAAAAAGTTAGCGGGGATGACTATGGCTTTGGAAAACTGACTAAAACGGAGAGGAAATGGAAAAAATACTCTCTGGTACGACGACAGGTTAAATGATGAGGAAATTAAGGGTGAAAGGTAGTTTTGATCAAACAGATACCCATTGGGCGTGGGAGATAACTCAGTAGGCTAACAGATAGGTTGGCCTATAATAAATTGCCATTGGGTCATTTGGAACATGAGATGGTAGGTATCGATGAATGACGAATACAACCAAGCGACGTGGTGGGAGCTGATTGGGGAGTGAACATGGTGAGAGGAATTGTAAAGGGCGAACAACAGGAATGGACTAACAGAGTAATGAGACGTGACCTCTAGGGGGAAAATTGGTGAATGATGTCATGGGGTGATAGGGGTATGTCAGAAAATGGTAAGCGGTGGGAGTCTAGACCAATGGATCTCTGCCACATAGAGGAGGGGTCTGCCAGAGAAAACACTACATTCCGGACCCCCCCCCCTACCATCATTAAGAGCAGACTGGTCGGGGGGGTCCTAAAAATATGATCAGTCGTCCATCGATGTGCCTACCGCTGGACCGTAGATCTGAGCGCGATGTTTAACCAATATTTCGGACCCCCCCACCATTAAAAGAAGAATAGTCGTGGGAGTCTGTAATTAAATCTTGACCGTGGATCTAAGCATCAACACCTTAGCCATTCAGATGTGTGCCTATGTTATACATGATTCTGGACCCCCCCCTACCGTTAAAGGTAGAATGGTTGGGGGGGTCCGGAAAGACTTATCAACCGTAGATTTGGGCGCTCGCACCTCAGTCATTCATCTATGCTCTATCTTTAATCTGTGAGTGTAAACTCATTTTTTCTTTGAAAACATAGGATAATCATTTTAAGTGGGTTTGTCCAAGATTTCCCTGTTTTTATCACCATGGGGTTAGACATTCAACTTTCAAACATCAGAGATAGGGTTCAACATCGATCATCATGTGTATTTTATTGAGATAAAGAAAACTACCCGATGTTCTAACCTAAAAACCTATGACATTTAGCCCAGATTAAACTATTGGACTAAGAAATTACTCTATCCTGGGGCTATTTGACCAAGATTAGGCAGTTTGATCAAATTTATTCACTAGCTAACCTAATTTGCTTGGCTAAGATTGAACAAGTTAGCTAAGCTTATTCCCTAATCCTATCAACATCAATTTCAAAGGACTTAGCCATGATTGAATTGAATGAACCAAGTCATTGTTATTGCATGGGGCTTTATCCAAATTCTTTTATGCCCTCTTTTATTCTTTTTCTTTCTTTTCTTTTCTTTTCTTTTTCCTTTCTTTTTCTTTCTTTTCTTTTCTTTTCTTTTTATTTTTCTCAAATCATTTGACAACCAAAAAAATAAATGGATAAAATTTTCAGTCACCAGTTGATCCTATAAATTATAGGGTTATAACAGGTATGATAGATAATGATTGTGACGGTAGGAGAGATACTCAGGATATTTCATTCGGCATAAATGTTGTGCATATCAAGTGGATCTACAATGTGACTGACCATATCACTTAGAGTAGATCGAAAGTCATCTTGTTCGATTCTAGCAAGATCTGGGATAAAATAAGAGTGATGATGCACATCATCCCAAGGTTTGTCAGAACCATTCATGGCCTCGATGATAGCTTCATCTAATTGCAAAGTCTCATCAAGGCAGTCATGTGAACAAGATGACAAAGTGGCCCACATAGTCTTAATAATAGGATCCTCCTTGTCTGTCTGCAAGGTAATAGGATAGGGATCGATTGAAGAGTCAAGAGAAACTTCATACACTATCTCTGATGCCGATAGTGGCATGTCCATTCCAGTATGAAACTAACCTTCACAAGATGTAGTCGAGGAAGGTAGGTTCCATAGATCATTAAAATAGGAAACATGGGAAGGAATGGACCTCTCTGATGAAACAAGCCTACTAGACATGGCGTAAATATGGTGAATCGGTGCCATGAAGTCAAAGGTACCCATAATGGAGGAATACATTCTGACACTGATATTCTTAGTTTCTAGTTGAGAATTGTCAAACACGAGGATCGACGGTCCAACAGATGCACTGGGGCTAGCATACGCAAAAGATAATTGGTTGACCATTATGATCTTCCCATCATGAGGGAAATAAAGAGTGTGGAAGACAAACAATATGATGACATTCATAGAATAAGTTCAATTGCATCCTAGTAACAAGTATAATCGAGGGGCGCATCAACCACCTCAACATCCACCTCTACCGTATTTGCACTTAACTGGACTGAAAAGGAAGGAAGAATACCATGAGGGTAGAAAGAACGACCATCAAAAGAATTCAAGATGGTAAGATATTGAGAGATAGTTAGAGATCTAAGATATTTCCAAAATATAAGAGACATCACACAAGTTGCAACGCCTTCATCAACAACCACATGCTTGACGGTATACTTCGAGTAACCCACGTGGATTTGGAATGCCATATGGTAAGGAAAGCGAGGCTTTACATATGTGACGTCAAACTTGATCAATGATAACTTTCGAGCCAATGGGGTCTAGAGATCCCAACATAAATAGCAAGGCATTCCTATGTGAAGGACATGTCTGGAGTACCTCCAGGGCTGACATCGCACAAGGGGTTTGACCTAGGTACTCAACAATAGAGTAATTATGATCATCTCTAACATTTGGATTGTGGGTAGAGAATTCGAGTACTCCTTTTGAAATACGAGGTGGTGGCTCTGGATTTTCGATATGCAAAGGAATATCCATAGAAGGAGGATATTCTAGACCAGGTACAATTTTTGAAGAAATGTAATCGCGAGACTAGGTGGCTACATTAACCTGAGAATTGACCATATTGATGCAAAAATGGTCATTGTCTTGTGCTTGTGGGTTTTGAACTCCACCAACCACATTTTTGGCATTTGAGGAGCTCCAGGCTGCAAGATACCAGATATATAAAATATGCAGAATAGAAACGAAATGCTAGAAATAACATAATAACAGTAAAATATCCAGCATAATCTTCACAATACACAGAAATGATATACGAAATAGCAACAGAAATAGCACTTGAACAGAAATAGCACTTGATTCAGATAACAATGTTCACAGGCCTCTTCGAGGGGGAAACCTCCAATCGAGCAGTGCTCTGTTACAATAATATCCAAGCTAGGGTTCTCATACCCTCGACTCCTATTTATACTAAAAAGAAGCAACTAGAGGAAGATCCTTCTAGAAGTGGAAGCTTCTATTAGGTCTTCTTACATCCGCCTTATTCTATTTTATTGAAAGGTCTTATTAATATTGACCTTTATTACATTCAAATACATTGATCTACCTATGTGCGGGTTAGGACCTT
>ML827813.1:28074-42086 GCA_009831015.1 Picea engelmannii
GTGAACAGTGTAGGGATAGTTTCCCCAAAACTCCTTAGTTAACAATCACCATTAACTCAATACTCATTGTTGTCATTTATAACCAGTTAAATTTCAACACATATCAACAACATATATCAGAAATATATCATCAACAAATCATCACCACAAGGAACACAAAGAACACAAGATGTCTGTACAATTTTCTTTTTATTACGGACTACAATCCTTGGTGTTTTTCAACAACAACTGAACAGACTGCAATTCTACAAGAGCACCAACTCTATAATGCAACACTCATATTACACCCTAAGAACCAAATAATATGAGGTAAAAATCCTCAACAGATATCAATCTGTACCATAAACAAGTGCATCAACCATGCACCAACCTGTGCCAAACAATCTGTAATCAACCTGTACCATAAATAAGTGCATCCAACCATGTGCCAAGTATATACCAATCACATTTCAAATACTCATAAACAATTACTCATAAATATGTACCAACAACATCAACTATACATCTCATGTATGTGCCAACTCATCAACTGCTTGTCTCAACCATGACTAGTTTTGGATTAGTCAACAACCCTAACTTGAACTAATCATAACATTGTACCTGTAATGAATAAAGGTATGAGACTAATACACAATGTTCTTGAGTGTGTTTTATGCAATTCCTTCAGGTTTCACTACCTGGAACCTCTCAAAAAAGGAGTTATAGAAAAAATGACATATCTTGCTGAATTTTGGCTTATTCTAGAGAGGGACATTGTAGAGAGTTCCCCACACAGAATATTTGTTCAATCAATCTGAAAATATTACACAACATAATATAGACTGTAATATAACCAAAATAATTGGTCTCACTAAATTTGGATCTATTATGAAGAAGTTATGGCATTGTTACGCGAAACACATGTTTTAGACTAGTTTCAGGACTAGCCACAAGCCCTATTTTCCACGGAGTGTATCTCCAAAAATACAATGAACCACAAGTTGAATTTTTTACCACAGATACTTGGATATGTTTCCTCGATGGAATATAAATATCACATTCTGAATCATTATAAAAAAAGATTATTATGAAAATGGTGAGATGACCTGTAAATAACATACCTTAGAAAGCATCATGGAAATAATTTATCCTCCCTTGAATTTCGGCCCTCTTTTCTTCACCACCCCTCTAAAATTCGGCTTAGATATCCTTTGGTTACCTCATTCACCTATATATATTCAATATTCTCAAGTGTTCAACACCAAAAATTCTCAAGAATCTCTCACAATAAGCTCTCTAACAATACTCCAAAAGATATTCTCACAAGAAGCTCTCCATTGATCCACAAAAAGGATGATCTACAAGAGACCATTGCTATATTATTTATAATTTCATACTCTAGGTCACTTAACCCATTTTTAGGTAACTTAATCCATTTCTAGGTCACTTAACCTATTTTCCTTATTTTAGGGTGAACCACTTTCCATATATAGAAAGTTCTCCAATACTTTATCATTTAAATATTCCTTCTTGATTTTGTCAGCTTACTTTGTCATTTCTTGATTTTGTCAGCTTACTTTAAAATTTCTTGATTTTGTCAATACTCTTTATTACTTAAATAATCCACCTTGACTTTTTCACTTTACTTTATCATTTAAACAATGATTTATTCTTTTAGGTCACTTTGATTCTTTGACCTTGGGGGCTTCAAGCCTTCATGTGGGGGTCCTTCATCCTTGTAAGGCCATAACTCTCAAAGCATGAGGATTTATGTGACATTCCACATACCACCAGAAATGGAATGACAAGAACTATCCATCTAGGATAGTTTCACAAACAATTTCCTTGATCTTCAGCTCATTATTCCACATACAATCATGGGTCCTCCAACCATTCTTCTAGGATAAATCGATCCGCAAAGTGTCTTTCTGTGAGGGATTTCACCATAAGGGGAGCACATTGGAGTTCATCCATTTTTTAAACTTATCAATCATGATAAGAAAATAATGAGAGCATGGGTCCTCCAACCATTATTCTAGGATAACTCAATCTGCAAATTTTCTTCCTGTGAAGGATTTCACAATAAGGGGACCACTCTAGCGTTCATCCATTTGTGCACCTTATCAATCATGATAATACAATAATGAGCCATCTATACATTTTCCAACAATGCATCATATACCAATGAAACCACATCAATCCATCATGTATCAATGACAACACATTGATTCATCTTCATCATATCAATGACAACTCATTGATCCATCTTCATCTATGCATTCTCATCAAGGAAAATACATATTACATTACATCAATCATCAACCAATCAATACTTTGGCATCAATCAATCATTTGACATCAATCAATTGGATCAATCAATCAAACCATTGGCATCAATTACAACATCATCCAACAATCTCCGCCTTTGGCATTGATGGCAATACAAATATTGATGTCAAAACCAATTACCAATTATTGATGTCAACATGTAGATAAGGCATTATCTACATCAATAGTCAATGTGACTATCTCTCCCAATCAATAATCATCAATCACAATTTTCTTCATTGTCATTTATACAATTCCTCCAAGTTTCACTACTTGGAACCTCTCAGAAAAGGAGTTATAGAAAAAATGGCATACCTTGTTTAATTCTGTATTATTCTAGAGAGAGACCTTGTAGAGCATGTCCCACACAAAATGTTTCTTGAATATATCTGAATATATTACACTGCATACTGCATATTGTACTATAACCAACACAATTTGTCTCACTGAATTTGGATCTGTTATGAATAAGTTATGACGTTTTTACCCAAAACACATGTTTTAGACTAATTTCAGGACTAGTCACAAACCCTATTTTCCACAGAGTGTATCTCCAAAAGTACAATGACCCACAAGATGAATTTGTTACCATGGATACTTGGATATGTTTCATCAATGTCCTATCAATATCAAGGTATGAATCATTATAAAAAAACATTTATTGCGAAAATGGTGAGATGACCTGTAAATAACATACCTTAGAAAGCATCATGAAAAGAATTTATCCCCCTTGAATTTCGGCTCTCTTTTCTTCACCTTCCCTCTAAAATTCATAATATATATCCTTTGGTTACCTAAGTCACCTATAGATATTCAATATTCTCAAGTGTGATCTTAAATGAGAGATCATTGCCTCTTATTTATACTCTCCATCTTCTAGGTCACTTTACCCATTTCTAGGTCACTTAACCTATTTCTAGGTCACTTAGCCCATTTCTAGGTCACTTAAGATATTTCTAGGTCACTTAACCTATTTTCCTCATTTTTAGGGATAACCACTTTCCATAATTATAAATTTCTCCATTACTTTATCATTTAAATATTCCTCCTTGACTTTGTCACCTCACTTTACCATTTAAATGATCTTCTTTGATTTTGTCACTTCACTTTATTATTTAAATAATCCTTCTTGACTTTGTCACTTTACTTTATCATTTAAATAATGATTTCTTCTTTTAGGTCACTTTGACTTCTTTGACCTTGGGGGATTCAAGCCTTCATATGGGGGTCCTTCATCTTTGTAAGGCCATAACTCTCAAACCATGAGGAGTTATGTGACATTCCACATACCACCGAAAATTGCCTGACAAGAACTATCCATATAGGATAGTTTCACAAACAATTTCCTTGATCTTAATATCATTATTCCACATACAAGAATGGGTCCTCCAACCATTCTTCCTGGATAACTCAATCCGTAAAGCATCTTCCTGTGAGGGATTTCACCATAAGGGGACCACTTTGGAGTTCATCCATTTGTGCACCTTATCAATCATGATAAGACAATAATGAGAGCATTGGTCCTCCAACCATTCTTCTAGGATAACTCAATCTGCAAGGCGTCTTCCCGTGAGGGATTTCACCATAAGGGGACCACTTTGTATCTCATCCATTTGTGCACCTTATCAATCATGATAAGACAATAATGATTCATCTATACATTTTTCCAACAATGAATCATATACCAATGAAACCACATCGATCCATATTCATCATGTATCAATGACAACTCATTGATTCATATTCATCATATCAATGAAAAATCATTATTCCATCTTCATCTATGCATTCTCATCAAGGACAATACATATTACATTACATCAATAACTTTGAAATCAATCAATCAAACCATTGGCATCAATGACAACATGATCCAACAATCTCTCCCTTTGGCATTGATGGCAATACCAATATTGATGTCAACACCAATTACCAATTATTGATGTCAACATGTAGATAAGGTATGCTCTACATCAATATTCAGTGTGACTATCTCTCCTAAATTTGACTATATATCCCAATCAATAATCATCAATCACATCAATGTGAGTATCTTTCCCCCTTTGACATAGAAAAGAGCCATTTTCCTCTTGGGGCTGCTCCCCCTATTGAAGTTCCTTTGATGTTCCTCTAAATAATCTCTCCCCTTTTTAAACAAGGGATAACACTCTGATGTAATGATGAAAATACATCGAACATACTCCCCCTGTGACCATCACTCATCCTAGGATTATGTCTCTATGCTCTTTCTTCAAATATAGGGCTCATTTGTAGGTATGCATCTGATAAATATCTCCTCCTAGAATCATGGGAAGAAGAATGACTCACCCTATGGGTATGTCTCCCCTATCTTCTCTACAAGATGAAAAATGTGCTACCATATAACAATCCTTGGACCTGTTCATGCATCAAACTCATGCTATACCAAGCATCATGAAGAAAAATATATGTCAACAATGAAATAAAGAATCATGAGCAAAATATCAACCAATAACATCCTATAAAACAATGTGTGCTCATCATGCACAACACCTATGTACATCAACCATGTACATCAACATCGTGCAAGGTGCCAAAAGATATCATCCATGGAATGTATCAATCATATGCCTCTATCAATATGCCAACATGTGAATCTACCAATATGCCAACCATGTGGATCTACCAACATGCCAAACAATATATCATATCACTCATGATATGTCTCCATCATGAATTAAGTGCCACAATCATGTATCTCAAACAAACACCGATTGTTGTTCTAATCAAGTAATATCAAGCATATTCCATACACGAGTGTACCAAGCATGTACATCGCCATGCACCAATACCAAAAAATAATGAATCCCATACATATATGCCAAATCCTCCATAAAACATGTGACAATCAAACTTCTAGTAGGTGCCTCTACCAGTGTACTAGAAATGTACCAATCATGCATCAACTATAGATCATCAATGATGTACAACATGATCATCTCATCAAATCTCGAACCACATGTCCCAATATGTAGCACATAAATATGCTAAATGCATGCATCAAGATTTTCAACAAGTAAGATTCCAATACATCATCAAGATATATCACATAACTAAGGTGTCATAACTTCACTATCATAAACAACATTATTCTTCAATAGAAAATGTAGTAATCCATACACATGGGTTAGTGCCATGCATCCAATATTTATTTTACATCATCACCTTACATAATCCAATATAGACTCATGAAAACCTGCAACAAATAGTGTGAGAACCTGCATTAAACCATGTCAAACCCCGCATCATAGAGTTATACCATCACATCAAACTGTAATCCCTGTGCATAGCCATTTTCCTTAGGCTTCACCACATATACGTGGTCTGTTTCACAACAACTAGCATATGTACGTGACCTATACAAGGTCATCCTCCATATGTATGAGACTAATATGATTGTCACCTATGTATGCCTTAGTAGATGACACATTTGAGCTTCCCTTCAGTATTTCATTATGTTTTGGCTTCTCTGACTTCTTTACCCACTTTTATAGATGTCCCTTCTCCTTAGAACTTGAGCTCCGAGCATCCATATTTTCAAAGACGTATCCCTTTCTAACTTCATTCTTTCTTCTAGCCATTCTATTTGAATTCCTCATCATGGACTTTATTCTTGTGTTCAATCACTACTGGGATTTGTGGCCAAATCCACTACAGCTGTAGCATCTCATGGAATTACAGTGAACAACAATGTGTCAAACTTCATCACATCTCCAACACCTCATGGTGTTATAAAATATTCCATTATATCTCCTTTCATAATATCTACATTCAAAATATTTGTGACCATATCCATTACATGAATAACAATTCCCATGAAAAATACTTTCATACCTTTGCTTTGGTGTCCCAAAGATAACTTCTTGATTTCTTCCTTGCTTTGTTCTTTTGAAAATTTCCTTTCCTTGTGTATATGGTTTCTTTGCAACATTGTCCTCCTTATTTGATGGACTTACCTCATGCTTCATTGAGGTTCTTGCTTCAACATATGTAGTTTCTTCTTTCTATCCAAGTCCTGATTTATCACATGGTGATATTTGACTTTCCAATATCTTATCCAATATTCTTGAGCTATTCAAGAATTTGTTTGACTTCTATACCTTCTTTCTAAGGTCAGAAACTTCAGATTCTAACTTATGACATGACTCTTACTTTTCATTTATTTGATCCTTCAATAGTTCCTCTACCCTTTTGGCTTCTTCAATTTGGGTCTTGAGATGGACAATATCTTCAAAACATTTTCTAATCTCATCATCTACATTCATATATTATTTTTCATTCTTTAGTCTTGTGATGTGCTCTTCATTTTCTTCTAATTGAGTCTTAATACTTCCTTCTAGTTCTTTGATAATTTCTTTTAACTTCAATATGTGCCTTTGACTCCTACTAAGAAACTTCTTGGTGTTATCTGAAAGATAGTTATTGTCTATATAATAATGATCACTGCTATATCTATATAAACCCTCTTCAACTTCCTTTTGAATTTCTAATAGATCTTCTTCTATTCTTTCCATGGGATAACTACCATCAAAATTTACACCAACTATTTCTAGATCTTCTTCTTCACTTGATAAATATTCAACATCATCACATTTTGAATCATTGCAATCAAGGGTCTTTGAGGAGTCTTTACCTTGATTTGAATTACATTCAAGATCTTCCTTTTTGTCAACATCATCACATGATTCATTTCTTTTCTTTGTGCTACCATTATCACTTGATTCTTTGTCTTCATTTTAAATTTTTTCAAGATAACATTTAGAAATAGTACAATCAAGGGTTTTTGGAGATTCTCTACCTTTAATAATCTTGATGGAGTGTTCTTCAATATCTCCCTTCTCCTTCTTTCTTTGATATGTCTCCTCTAGCTTTAGCCATAGATCCTTGGCAGAAGTGCATTGTTCCATTCTTTCTTTGATAGGGCTTGAGATTCCACTAAGAATGGTCTTAAGAGCCAATGCATCATTCTTATTTCCTTCCCTTTGAGCTACAAACTTTGACTTGTTCTTCAACGGAGTTGATCCACCAATGGTTGTGTTCCAAATAGTTGCTCACATTGTCTTCAAATACACTCTCATCTCTATTCTCCAAGTAGAATAGTTTTCCTCATCAAGGATTGGTATTTCATCATCCATTTGTGTGTCTATGGATCTCCTTAAATATTTTTAAGGCTTGTACTGAAGGCCCACTCTGATACCAATTGTTGGACACACCGACTACATTGAGAGCATAGGGTGAACAGTGTAGGGATATTTTTCCCAAAACGCCTTAGTTAACAATCACCATTAACTCATTACTCATTGATTTAATTTATAACCAATTAAATATCAACACATATATCAGAAATATATCATCAACAAGTCATCACCACAAGGAACAAAAAGAACACAAGATGTGTGTACAATTTTCTTTTTATTACGGACTACAATCCTTGGGGTTTTTCAGCAACAACTGAATAGATTACAACTCTACAAGAGCACCAGATATATAATGAAATACTCTTCTTACACCCTCACCACCAACTAATATGAGGCAACAATCCTCAACAGATACCAATCCGTACCATAAAAAAGTGCATCAACCATGCACCAACCTGTGCCAAATAACCTGTAATCAACCTATACCATAAAAAAGTGCATCCAACCATATACCAAGTATATACAAATAATGTGTCAACTACTCATAAACAATGACTCATCAATATGTACCAACATCATCAACTATACACCTCATGTATGTGCCAATTCATCAATTGCTTGTCTCAACCATGACTAGTTTTGGATTAGTCAACAACCCTAACTTGAAGTAATCATAACTTTGTACATGTAATGAATAAATATCTGAAACTGATACAAAATGTTCTTTAGTGTGTTTTATGAAATTCCTCTAGGTTTCACTGCTTGGAACCTCTCAGAAAAGGATTTATAGAAAAAATGGCATACCTTGTTGAATTCTGGCTTATTCTCGAGAGAGACCTTGTAGAGCGTCCCCACACAGAATATTTGTTAAATCAATTTGAAACTGTTACAACACATACTACATAATATAATATAACCAACACAATTGGTCTCACTAAATTTTTATCTGTTATGAATAAGTTATGACGTTTTTACCTGAAACACTTGTTTTAGACTAGTTTCAGGACTAGCCACAAACCCTATTTTCCACGGAGTATATCTCCAAAAATACAAAGAACCAAAAGATAAATTTGTTACCACAGATACTTGGATATGTTTCCTCAATGGCATATAAATCTCATGGTATGAATCATTATATAATTTTTTTTTTACGAAAATGGTGAGATGACCTATAAATAACATACCTTAGAAAGCATCATGAAACGAATTTATCCTCTGTTGAAATCCGACACTCTTTTATTCACCTTCCCTCTGAAATTTGGTTGAGATATCCTTTGGTTGCCTCAGTCACCTATATATATTCAATATGCTCAAGTGTTCCACACCAAAAATGCTCAAGAATCTTTCCACCAATACTCCAAAAGATATTCTCACAAGAAGCTCTCCATTGATCCACAAAAAGGATGATCTACAAGAGACCATTGCTATCTTATTTATACTTTCATATTCTAGTTCACTTAACCCATTTCTAGGTTACTTAACCTATTTTCCTTATTTTAGGTTTAACCACTTTCCATAAATAGAAAGTTCTCCAATACTTTATCATTTAAATATTCCTTGTTAATTTTGTCAGTGTCCACTACTTATCAACAAGGACTCATCAATATGTACCAACATCATAAACTATACACCTCATGTATGTGCCAACTCATCAATTGATTGTCTCAACCATGACAAGTTAGGGTTGTTGACTAATCTAAAACTAGTCATGGTTGAAACAAGTAGTTGATGAGTTGGCACATACACGAGGTATATAGTTGATGATGTTGGTACATATTGATGAGTCATTGTTGATGAGTAGTTGACACATGATTTGTACATGGTTGGATGCACTTGTTTATGGTACATGCTGATTACAGGTTGTTTGGCACATGTTGGTGCATGGTTGATGCACTTGTTTATGGTACAAATTGATATTTGTTTAGGATTGTTTCCTCATCTTAGTTGGTGCTGAGAATGTAAGTTGAGTATTGCATATAGAGCTAGTTCTCTTTTAGAGTTGTACTCTATTTAGTTGTTTCTAAAAAACCCCCGGATTGAAGTCCATAATAATAAAAAAAATTGTACATACATCTTGTGTTCCTTGTGTTCCTTATGGAGCTGATTTATTGATGATATATTGTTGATATATGTTGCTGATATGTATTCACATCTAACTGATTATTAATGACGACAATGAGTAATGAGGAAATTTTGAATGCTAAATAATGAGTTTTGTGTAAGAGGGAAGTTTTGTGAAAAAGATCCCCACACTCATTCACCCCCCACTCTATGTGTGGTAGGTGTGTCCAACAATTGGTATCAGAGCAGGCCTTCACTACAAGCCTTAACAAGATTGAACGAGATCCATAGACACACAAATGGATGATGAAATACCAATCCTTGATGAAGAAAAATATTTTACTTGGAGAATAGAGATGAGAGTGTATTTGAAGACAATTTGAGAAACTATTTGGGAGGCAGCCATTGGCAGATCAATTATGTTGAAGAACAAGTCAAAGTTTTCATATCAAAGGGAAGGAAATAAGAATGATGCATTGGCTCTTAAGACCATTCCTAGTGGACTCTCAAGCCCTATCAAAGAAAGAATGGAACAATGCACTTACGCCAATGATCTATGGCTAAAGATAGATGAGACATATCAAAGAAATAAGGAGAAGGAAGATATTGAATACCACTCCATCAAGATTATCAAAGGTAAAGAATCTCCAAAAACCCTTTATTGTATTATTTCTAAATGTTGTCTTGAAAACATTTAAAATGAAGACAAAGAATCAAGTGATGATGGTAGCACAAAGGAAAGAAAAGAATCATGTGATGATGTTGACAAAAAGGAAGATCTTGAAAGTAATTCAAATGAAGGTAAAGACTCTTCAAAGACACTTGATTGCAATGATTCAAAATGTGATGATGTTGAATATTTCTCAAGTGAAGAAGAATATATAAAAATAGTTGGTGTAAATATTTATAGTAGTTATCCCATGGAAAGAATAGAAGAATATATATTATAACTTCAAAAGGAAGTTGGAGAGGGTTTATATAGATATAGAAGTGATCATTATTATATAGACTATAAATATATTTCGGATAACACTAAGAAGTTTCTTAGGAGGAGTCAAAGTCACATCTTGAAGTTAAAATAAATGCTCAAAGAACTAGAAGAAAGTAGTAAGACTCAATTAGAAGAAAAGGAAGAATAGATCACAAGACTAAAGAATGAAAAAGAAGATATGAAGGTAGATGATGCGATTAGCAAACGTTTTGAAGCTATTGTCCAGCTCAAGACCCAAATTGAAGAAGCCAAAAGGGTAGAGGAAATATTGAAGGATCAAATAAATGAAAAGTAAGAGTCATGTCATAAGTTAGAGAAGTCAAACAAATTCTTGAATAGCTCAAGAATCTTAGATGAGATTTTGGAAAGTCAAAGATCACCATGTGATAAATCAGGACTTAGATACAAAGAAGAAACTACATATACTGAAGTAAGGACCTCAAAGAAGCACGAGGTAAGTCCATCAAAGAAGGAATACAATGTTGCAAAGCAACCATCTACACAAGGCAAGGAAAATTTCAAAAGAACAAAGAAAGGAAGAAATCAAGAAGATATCTTTGGGACACCAAAGCAAAGGTATGAAAGTATTTTTCATGGGAATTGTTATTCATGTAATGGATATGGTCACAAATATTTTGAATGTAAATCTTATGAAAGGAGATATAATGGAATATTTTATAACACCATGAGGTGTTGGGGATGTGATGAAGTAGGACACATTGTTATTCACTGTAATTCCATAATATGGTACAGTTGTAGTGGATTTGGCCACAAATCCCAGTAGTGATGGAACACAAGAAGAAATTCCATGATGAGGAATTCAAATAGCATGGCTATAATCAGGAATGAAGTTAGAAAGGGAGACATCTTTGAAAATATGGATGCTTAGATCTCAAGTTTTGAGGAGCAGGGACATCTATAGAAGTGGGTAAAGAAGTCAGAGAAACCAGAACAAAATGAAAGACTAAAGGGAAGCTCAAATGTGTCATCTACTAAGGCATATGTAGGTGACAATGGTATCAGTTGTGTACATATGCAGGCTAGCCTTGTACAGGTCATGTACATAGGTGATTTGTTGTGCAACAGGCCGCCTATATGTGGTGAAGCCTAAGGAAAATGACTATGCACAGAGATTGTAGTTTGATGTGATGGTATAACTCTATGATGCAGTGTCTGACATGGTTTATTGTAGGTTCTCACACTATTTTCTATAGGTTTTCATGAGTCTATATTGGATTGTGTAAGGTGATGATGTAAAATAAATCTTAGATGCATGTCACTAACCCATGAGTATGGATTGTTGCATTTTGTGTTGAAGAATAATGTCGGTTATGGCATTGAAGTTATGACACCTTAGTTTTGTGATATATATTGATGATGTATTGGAAGCTTACCTGTTGAAAAGCTTGATGCATGCATTTAGCATATGGATGGGATACATATTGGGACATGTGGTTGGAGATTTGATGAGATGATCATGTTGTACATCATTGATGATCTATAGTTGATGCATGATTGGTACGTTTCTAGTACACTGGTAGAGGAACCTACTAGAATTTTGATTGTCACATGTTTTATGGAGGATTTGGAATTAATGTATGGGATTCATTATTTTTTGGTATTGGTGCATGGAATTGTACATGTTTGGTACACTCATGTATGGAATATGCTTGATATTACTTGATTAGCACAACAATTGGTGTTTGTTTGAGATACATTATTGTGGCACTTGGTTCATGATGGATACATATCATGAGTGATATGATACATTGTTTGGCATGTTGGTAGATCCACATGGTTGGCATATTGGTATATGCACATGTTGGCATATTGATAGAGGCATATGATTGCTACATTCCATGGATGATATATTTTGGTACATTGCATGATGTTGATGTACATGGTTGATGTACATAGGTGTTTTGCATGATGAGCACACATTTTTTTATAGGATGTGCTTTGTTGATATTTTTCTCATGATTCTTTATTTCATTGTTGACATATCTTTTTCTTCATGATTCTTGGTATAGCATGAGTTTGATGCATGAATAGGTCCAAGGATTTTTATATGGTAGCACATTGTTCATCTCATAGAGAAGATAGGGGAGACATACCCATAGGGGGAGTCATTCTTCTTCCCATGATTCTAGGAGGAGATATTTATCAGATGCATATCTAGAAAAGAGCCCTATATTTGAAGAAAGAGCACAGAGGCATCATTCTAGGAGGAGCGATGGTCACAGGGGGAGTATGTTTGATGTATTTGCAGCATTACATTAGAGTGATATCCCTTGTTCAAAAGGGGAGAGATTATTCAGAGGAATATCAAAGGCACTCAGACATGTGGAGTAGCCCCAAGGAAAGTTCAAACAGGGGGAGTAGCCCCAAGAGGAAAATGGCCCTTTTCCATTGATGTCAAAGGGAGACAGATAGTCACATTGATGTGATTGATGATTATTGATTGGGAGAGATAGTCACATTTGGGAGAGATAGTCGCATTGACTATTGATGTAGAGAATTACTTATCTACATGTTGACATCAATAATTGGTAATTGGTGTTGACATCAATATTGGTATTGCCATCAATGCCAAAGGGGGAGATTGTTGGATCATGTTTTCATTGATGCCAATGGTTTGATTAATTGATGTCAAAGTGATTGATTGATTGATGATTGATGTAATGTAATATGTATTTTCCTTGATGAGAATGCTTATATGAAGATGGATGAATGAGTTTTCATTGATATGATGAAGATGGATCAATGAGTTTCCATTGATACATGATGAAGATGGATCGATGTGGTTTCCTTGGTATATCATGCATTGTTGGAAAAATGTATAGATGACTCATTATTGTATTATCATGATTGATAAGGTGCACAAATGGATGAACTCCAAAGTGGTCCCCTTATGGTGAAATCCCTCATGAGAACACACTTTAGGGATTGATTTATCCTAGAAGAATGGTTGGAGGACCGTTGCTCTCACTATTGTCTTATCATGATTGATAAGGTTCACAAATGGAGGAACTCCAAAGTGGTCCCCTTATGGTGAAAGCCCTCATGGGAAGATGCTTTGCGGATTGAGTTATCCTAGAAGAATGGTTGGAGGACCCATTCTTGTATGTGTAGTAATGAGATGAAGATCAAGGAAAGTGTTGGTGAAACTATCCTAGATGGATAGTGCTTTTCATGCCATTTTCGGTGGTATGTGGAATGTTACATAGCTCCTCATGGTTTGAGAGTTATGGCCTTACGAAGATGAAGGACCCCCATATGAAGGCTTGAAGCCCCCAAGGTCAAAGAAGTCAAAGTGACCTAAAAGAAGAAATCATTATTTAAATGATAAAGTAAAGTGAGAAAGTCAAGAAGGATTATTTAAATAATAAAGTGAAGTGACAAAATCAAAGAAGATTATTTAAATGATAAAGTGAGGTGACAAAGTCAAGGAGGAATATTTAAATGATAAAGTAATG
>ML827813.1:42186-71597 GCA_009831015.1 Picea engelmannii
AAATAATATAGAAATGCTATCTTGTAGATCATCCTTTTTGTGGATAAATGGACAGCTTCTTGTGCGAATATCTTTTGGAGTATTGGTAGAGAGCTTCTTGTGAGAACTTCTTGAGCATTTTTGGTGTGGAAAAATTTAGAATATTAAATATATATAGGTGACTGAGGTAACCAAAGGATATATAAGACAAATTTTATAATTAAGGTGAGGAAAAGAGGGCCAGAATTCAAGGGAGGATAAATTATTTTCGTGATGCTTTCTAAGGTATGTTATTTACTGGTCATCTCACCATTTCTGTAATAATTTTTTTTTATAATGGTTCAGACCATGATATTGATATGCCATTGAGGAAATATATCCATGTATCTGTGGTAAAAAATTCAGCTTGTGGGTCTTTGTATTTTTGGAGATACACTCCGTGGAAAATAGGGTTTGTGGCTATTCCTGAAACTAGTCTAAAACATGTGTTTCGGGTAAAAACGTCATAACTTATTCATAACATATCCAAATTTAGTGAGACCAATTGTCTTGGTTATAATATATTCTATAGTATGTTTTTTAATAGTTTCATATCGATTGAACAAATATTTCATGCAGGGAATGCTCTACAAGGTAGCTCTCTAGAATAAGCCAGAATTCAACAAGGTATGTCATTTTTGCGATAACTCCTTTTTTGAGAGGTTCCAAGTAGTAACACATGAATGAATTTCATAAAACACACTGATATTAGTTTCATATCTTTATTCATTATAGGTACAAATTTATGATTAGTTCAAGTTAGGATTGTTGACTAATCGAAAACTAGTCATGGTTGAGACAAGCAATTGATGAGTTGGCACATACATGAGGTGTATATTTGATGATGTTGGTACATATTGATGATTCATTGTGGATGCGTAGATGACACATGATTGGTATATAATTGATACATGGTTGGATGCACTTTTATATGGTATAGGTTGATTACAGGTTGTTTGGCACAAGTTGGTGGATGGTTGATGCACTTGTTTATGGTACAGATTGATATCTATTGAGGATTGTTGCCTCATCTCAGTTGGTGCTGAGGGTGTAAGATAAGTCTTGAATTATAGAGATGGTTCTGTTGTAGAGTTTTACTCTATTTAGTTGTTTCCAAAAAACCCCAAGGATTGTAGTCCGTAATAAAAAGAAAATTATACATACATCTTGTGTTCTTTGTGTTCCTTCTGGTGATGACTTGATTATGATGTATTGATGATATATGTTGATGATATGTTTTGAAATTTAACTCATTATAAATGACAACAATGAGTAATGAGTTAATGGTGATTGTTAACTAAGGATTTTTGGGAAAAAGAGCCCTACACTGTTCACCTCCCCCTCTCAGTGTAGTCGGTGTGTCCAACAACAGTCACTACAGAGACCCAAGAAGACTCATCAATCATCAAAACCTACCGAGCAGCCACCAAACCCAACAAAAAATTAAAAAAGGTTAATATACTTGAATGTTCAAGGGAAAATCATGTATGTATGCAGCTTACAAGAGGACATCACGCGTATGTACGCGACTATCAGGCAAAAACCCCCGTAAATGTGTCAAAACACAACTAGGCTAAGGAAAAGGATGAAAGACTCAGACCCAAAGTGAACAGAGGCTGAAAAGAAATCATACGACAAGAAACTCAATATGAATGAGAGGAATATAAGGAGAAAAACACTCCAAATCCCAAGAAAGAATATTGAATCCCTAGTATGGTTGCCAATTCTATTATGAGGAAAATATCTCTATGGCTAGGGGAAAACCAAAACAAACATAAATAACTGTAAAAATCAACTCTATTCTCAAGTATGATATATGAACAAATATGCTATAAAGACAAGATAAAGGGTCTACCTCATCTAGATGTTGGATGAATTCAACCATTGAGCACTTGACCCAAATAAATATACCTTCAACTAGTCCTCAAGAACCAATCAATGCAAGAATATGGTGATAATATATGATGTTAGCAAATAAGTACGCCCATGGAGTTATAATTAAAATATTTGCAAGATATCAATTGGACGAGAAAATAGTATTTCTATTAAGTTATAATCAGCAGAACCGAATAAGTTACATACTTTTGTTTCATCATGGTTCAAAGCTGAGAAACTAATTTCCTTCCAATTGGGCCTCCACTACTTGAATCCTCCACCAAAGTCAAGATCCTATAAGAGAGACAATGTAGTTCTCAATCAATAAGGGAATATATTGGGGGTTGAACAATGTTTTTATACTTAAAGGAAAAAGGGATCCAGACTCAATGTGAAGTGAATAATTCCTCCAAAGTAACTTTTCTCTCAAAGTTGAATTATTTCTCCTCTTTTCAATAGCTCGGAATTGGCCCATTTATAGAATTCAAGTGGAGCTAAAGGGATGATTCAGAATGTTTCCATTATAAGTAAGGCCAAGGATCATTGATCTCATGACTTGGCATGGAAAAATGCATGATGTATAGTAGGCAAGGTGCATATATGTGGAAAAAATTATATTTTTAGCTCTGGGATTTACAAAAAGGGATGACAAGTCTACATAGGGAAATGGAAAAAGTTAGTATGTGCAATATTGCATGGGGTGAGGAAAATATTGCTATAACACCAATACCCTATTGATATTATACCACTCTAGTCAACACCTGGCATCTATCTCAAAACAAAATATATTTATCTACTAAAAGAATAGCTAAGTAATCAACTAAACATGCAACAAAAGTACAAATATGGAAGCCAAAATATCACACACAAGACACCAATGTTTTTGGGTATAAACCCATGGAAACGTCCTAGAGGGAAAAATAGTTCTAGGATACTTTTATTGATGTCAAATCAGGGCTTCCTTAATAGGGAAACTGACCCTCCTAGACAAATAAAACTACAGACAAACCTAGCCAAGTTTGATTTGTTCTACGATCCCTTAACAACAGGATTTTGAAGGTGTATGTGATTCATCTTTATCTAAGCCACATGCATACACAAATGTCTCCATTGTGAATCATGTACCTGTATAGAAAAACTCTATGGACACTTTTGTATGGTGCTATGCTTTCCTCTCACTTCTATCCTCTGAAACCCACCTATGGCTTCCTCTACTCTCTTTCCTCATTGACCTATAATATCTCTAGATGGAAATCCTTCTCAACCTATCCAATATATTGAATCAAAATCCTTCATGATACAACCCTCTCTTCATAAACACTTGGATGAAATATCTTCACCCAACCTGTGAGATCTCCTCACTCTCACGTAAGAAAAAATCCTTCTCTCCTTCTACACCCCTCACTCTAGAAAACATCCTTATTTTCTATCCTCAACCTTTTTCTCTCACCAAAGTTAATTCCTCTCAAAGTATCTCACAAGTGTATCTCACACAAGTGTCTTAAGTCAAGTGTCTTCCTCCTTCTTCTAGCTTTTCTTTTATAATCATGAGTTACAATCTATTTCTAATATCCAAAGTGATATACAACTGAGATTACTTCTCACACCCACTTGATATTTAGATGACATCATGCATGCTAAGAATTCTCCTTAAATAATTCAATTCACTAATAAAAACACTTTTCCTTTAATCAATTTATTTTAACTAAAGTAAACTCACACTAGGATTTCAACTAGTTCCACATGCTAGAATCAAGCCAATGAAAAAGTACATGTATGATGATATCACCAACATCACCACTCCCTCTTATTGAAGAATATTCTTCTCCCACATGGATTTGGATTTATCTTCACTACCATATCTTCTACCATTCCTTCTCTCCAATGCCCATTACTATCTTCTCCCTCGGACACATAATTTATCCTTGTCGTGATGGTCTGACCTATCTCTAAAGACTTACTGCCTCTGAACATGATTTTAGAAGTCAATTTCTCCTTATCATCCTCCATGTTCATATCATACCATGACTCCTTCTTGACAAACTTGGAAGCTTTATCCTTCCCATATTAACCTAAAGGATAACTCCCTCTGAGATGCTCAACCATTGGAGTTACCTGCTCCTTGCTCTATGATACTTTGATTCTTTCCACTACTCACATAGGATCTCTCTTTAGCCTATATAGGTTTCTCTCTCTAAATCCAAATACAACTTATTTTTATGAGCTAGATCATCAAGGATTTACCATCGCCTTTCCATCCTAGAATGATATGTCAAATCCCTTCTTCTCAATCACTGATACTGAGATCACATTGTTATTGAGTTATGGTACCCATAGAACATTCGTCACTCTCAATGTGCCTCTTGACTCAAACTAGATAGACCTCTTCCCTGCATGATTGGTCCCCATACCAAGTTCCACATTCATATCTGAGTCGAACTCTATGAATCTCTCAAAAGCCTCTCATGATCCTATAATATGACTTGTTTCTCCACTATCTATCAGACATGCACTAGCTGATATTGTGCCCAAGGAAGTCTGGCAAACAAATAAACACTTTCTCTATTCAAAATTATTGAAAAACTCATCCACTTGAGTCTTTTTATCCGCAGCTACCTATGGTTGCATTTTGTTCCCTCCTTTCTTTCCATGTGAACACGGACTTGCATAATGTCTAAACTTGTGACATGAAAATCACTTTATTTTACTTATGTCCTTCTTCTTTCTGACTTGAGAGGTAGAATCTCAACTGGAAATATTCCTAAACTTTCCCTTCCTTTCCTGGCTACAAGATAAAGGTTCTCAACATTGCTACTCTTCACTCCATCCACACTATCCATGGAATCTAATTGAGTCTCATCCTAGATACAATCAGTCCATAGTTTATCAAACCTTGGCACCATCTCTCATGCACAAATTCCCTACACAAAAGGTTCCCAAGGATCGGGAAAACCTCTGAATGCTACATTCACCAACTCAACATCATGCATTGTCTCAACAATGGTTGCAATTTGATCTCAGATATATCTAATCTTCATAATATAGTTCAATCATGTCCTCAATAGACATTTTGACAACTTGAAGTTATTGCTTGTAACATCTTATATGTATTCTTGTTTTGGTATAGACTAACCAAATAATCGTACTTTTCCTTAGTCGATGTCTTCTAAATAATGTGAGGTATTATGTGATCCTTTATGGATTATAGCAACACTTTCTTAGCCTTCACTTCGTTGTTATTGTGAGATGTCAATTCCTACGGATCAGTAGGACTTGAAACCACACCCTCAAAATAATCTTAGAGGTCATTCTCCTCCAATAGAAGAAGAAACCTTTCCTTCCAAGCCCAAAAGTTTGTTTCCCCTTCCAACCTGTACTCAAAATTCAATGTGTTCACCATTGCAACCTTCCTAGAACAAGAAAAATTTTCAACGGCATGTGTCTCAAGATATGACTCTCTCTCTCCTTCAAAGCCTTATCTCTAATACCATGTTTATTTTCCTATGGATTCAACCTTTGGTATTCTCTAATACCATGTTGATATCCTACTATTCTACTCAAAACCTGACAATTATGTCAAAATAAAACAACTTTATCTATTAAAAAAACAATTTACTAAGAAACAAAACATGTAGCAGACGCACAAATAACGAAGCCAAAATATCACAAGACACCAATATTTTTGGGTATAAATGCATAGAAAAATCCTAGAGGGAAAAGAAATTATAGGATGTTTTTATTAAGGTCAAATCAAGGATCCCATAACAGAGAAAATGGATCTCTAAGATAAATACAAATACAAACAAACTTGGCCAAGTCTTCTTTGTCATACGACTCCTCAAAAATATGTTTTTCTAGGTGTACACGACTTTCCTTCAGCTAACCCACATACATAAATGATTGTCTCCACTGTAAATCACATACATATATGAAAAACCCATATAGACACTTTTCTAGTGGATTTTCCTGGATGGATTTTCCAGGGCTGACCATAATAGATTGGGAATTTGAAGAACAATGTCAATCCTTGTATAAATTAGTTTAAAACAAATAAAAGTAATGACCAACTGGTTAATTAGAACACACTTGGTTTAACAACAAGTTGGAGATGATCTTGGTAAATTGTTTTCACTTCAATCCTCTTTGCTCCTACCCAAATTCACAAACCTGCACATAATAAATCCAAGAAACATCCACAAACAAATGGAAAAACATGAAAGAAATGTTAAATAAATACCCTAAATAATTATGTTAAATAAATGATAAACACTTATAAATATTCATAATGGATCAATTTGATGTATATAACTCAGATTTTAGGGTAGGGGAATAAGCGATATCTCTATTGGTGAGTTGTTTGGTGTGTTGTTAGTGTTGTCATTGATGTCAACTGAGAATGGATAAGAGCGGGAGTGAAGTTATGAAGTCATGATTCACGAAGAAGAGATCTGGACCACTGGATCAAGGAAATTCATGGGTCATCGATCGGACAAGAGAAGGGGCAATATTCCAAAGTCTTGAAACACGAAGTCACGAAGTCCCAATTCACAAAGAAGAGATTTGGACCATTGGATTGGGGAATGTCGTGGGTCATCGATTGAATGAGAGTGGAGTTCAAAAATCAGAAAACAGAAGAAAGGAGGTTCTCTAACTTCCGACATCGTGAAGTGTGAAGTCCTGAAGTGTGAAAAGGAGATCTGGGTCATCATATCATAGAGGGTCGTGGACCATTGATCTAACATGGAAAAGTTCAGAGTTTGGGAGATCGAACCTTGAAGAAATGAAGTGATCTAACTTCTCACATCGTGAAGCGTGAAGTCTCAAAGCACGAAGAAGAGATCTGGGTTTTTGAATCATAGAGGTTCGTGGACCACTGATCTGACATGGAAAAGTTTGAATTTCAGGAGTTTGGACTTTGAAGAAAGGAGGAGAGCTAACTCGTGAGTTTGCGAGACACAAAGTATAGAAGCGCAATTTTTTATTGGCTTGTGGTCATAGCTATAGGTCACATCAAAAGAGAATAGGGGAAGGACATAGCATCGTTAGGCTCTACTTCAAAAATCGGGAGTTGGGAGAGTCGGAGTGACTCGCAGCAGAATATCTAAAATGTGAAGTCCTGAATCACCTTTTTGATTGGTGTATGATCACAACCAGTGGTCACATGGATAGGAACTTTGCTCCCAGTGCTAGTTTACCTAGGTAAAGTTCGCGAGGAACACATTTGAATAGTCAGAAATCCTTTGCATGTATAATCCAATGGAGCTGATTAAATAGACAATCTGATTGAAGGGTTGTTGTTTCACTTTGTTATTTCTTTTTTAGTTACAATTCAATTATACTAACTGAATCATTATTCTTGGGAATTTGCGATTCGTAGTGTAACATATTACGAGAGAATGCATAAAAGAAAAATGTTGTGAGAGAGCGAGGTTGTTGTTTCTCTGATAAAGTGAGAGAAATTCAGAGATGAAGAATATAAGATGGACATAGAAGAAATGGTGAAAATAGTAGAATGTACAAGAATCTAAGAGCATGATAAGACTAGAGAAAGAGCATATGGAAAAAGACAACAAGTGGAGCCAAGTATGAACAGACAGAAGCAGAGAAAAATTGCAGAACAGAGAAGAAGTGGTAAGTGTTGAAATATTTGTATTGTTGTACGATATTAATCAAGAAAAGATTTATAATCAGGGTGGTAGGGTGGTGCTAGGGAGGATTATGGTCATCTGTTATTCAAGTTGGTTCTTGAATTCTGGGATTTTTATCTTCCATCTAGTTATGGCTATAAAATAGGGAGGCATGGTGGTTCTCGGGAAAACAAAGAGTTTTATGTGTGCAATTTGGTGCCTGTATAAGTGGAAGTAGGTGCTTCCATTCAGTTGGTGCTTTATATCATAGGAAGAAAATATGCTTCTTTCTAGTGGGTCCTAGAGAAACTTGAGGGTTGGTGTTGTCTACAAGTTTCAGCTTGTTAAATAAGAGGTTGTAGCCTCATTTTGAGTTGGTGATCAAGGATAGATGATGTATATAAATTAAAAGTATTCTTATCATTCTAAGAAGAAGAGGTTTTCTCCCTTTATGAGTTTCCTCATGAATATATGTCTCTCTATATATCATATTTGTGATTGATGTTTACTATTTCTATTGTTTATGTCTTGCATAATCTTGATTATCAGTTATAGAATATTAACAATATTTTTACAAACATAAAATTGTTTAAGCATAGTAACAACTGATTCACCCGCCCCTCTCAATTGTCTTAGTAATTTCAACAATTGGTATCAGAGGGGGTTCCTTTTATTTAAAGGTAGATCTGTAAGCTTAAACATGACAAGTCATGAAGGGACTTCAACCAATAAGCCTCCTCTGTTTGATGGAACAAATGTTTCTTTGTGAAACATTAGAATGAGAACATACATTATGACCTTAGGTGATAATGTTTAGGATGTAGTAGAGACTAGATATTCAAGACCTATTGTGCTAGCTTCCAAAGATGATAAGCTAGAATTTATCTTTGATGAAAAGACAGTGAATGCTATCTTGAGTGGGCTTGCTGAAGTTGAGTTTGTAAAGGTGATGCATCTTGAATATGCCAAAGAGATGTGGGATAAACTTATTAGCAGTTATGGAGGAAATGAGAAAGTAAAAGGTGCCAAACTTTAGACATATATATTGAAATTTGAACAACTAAAGATGAATGAGGATGAAACAGTTAGTAAATATTTTTTAAGAGTTGAGGATCTTGTGAATTCCATGAAGGGTCTTGGTGAGAATATAGAAGACACACTTTTAGTTCAAAATATTTTAAGATATCTACCTGATAGATTTAATCAAAAAGTTTTTGCAATAGAAGAATTGAATGATCTTAAAATTCTTCCTATTGATCAAATCCTAGGAACTTTGAATGCTTATGAAATGAGGATTAGTAAATATAAATCCATCACTATAGAAGCATATTTTAAAGAAGACAAGAATACTGATTCAGAATTATATGATATTGAGGCAAAATTTGTGAGAAGGTTAAAGAAAGGATCAAGCAAATACCAAGGAAATATTCCATTTAAATGTTTCAACTATAGTAAGATAGATCATTTTTCATCTAAGTGTCCTCAAAAGAAAAAATACCAGAACTATGATGATGAAAAGAAATACAAATTTAAGAAATATAGTAAAAATAAAAGTTTGTGTGCAAATAATTACAACTCCTCAGAAGACATAGATAGCAATTCATCTTGTGAAGATAAAGTGAATGATTTTATGCTTATGGTCATAGAAGACCTTGATGATGAATACACAGGAGGTGACATGAATGATGAAGAAGTTGTGGTTTATATGGAAGGCTAACTAATAAGTGCTTTAGAATAGATTGAAAGACTCAGACTTAAGAAGAGAAAACAAAAACAGTTGTTGATGCAGTTTGAAAAGAATGGTAAAGAACCAAGTGAAGATTTTGTTTTGTTAAAAATTAGAATAAAAAAATAAAATAGAAGATATTCTAAAACAACAATTAGCATAGAAGAAGGTGAGATGTGAAGCTCTTGAAGAAGAAGTAGTGAAAACTAGAAAAGAGTTGGAGAAGTTTCGAGACTTGTATCACCAAAATCTGTCAAGTATCAAAGCCTTAGAAGAACTGAATAGCATCCTGAGTAAACAAAGATATCCATTGATAAAAACTGGTCTAGGTTATGAAAGTGGTTCAAGAAATAGTCAGTAAGAAAAGAAAGAATCTACTAAGATGATCAAATTTCAAGTCAGCAGAAAGTCAGATTATGATCATACTCTTGAAACAAAAGTTAATAAAGATGAGTTGAATTCTGAACAGGAACAAAGACAACAAAATATAAAGAAACCAATTTCAAGAGGAAGGTTAATATTCAAGTATCAAAATTTTTTCTATGGTTACTGTTATTATTGTTCTAATTATTGGAAAAATAACTGAGAGGCGGGGGGGGGTGAATCAGTTATACATATAATCTTGAAACTTTTATGTTATTTTTTTATTCTTTCTAGATTATTATTTAATGCGTTGTTGATAATTTAGTATGCATATATATACAATATTTGATGAATCACACAGAATACACAGAGACATTGATTTTCATGAGGAAACCCATAAAGGGAGAAAACCTTTTCTTCTTAGGATGTCAATCAGGCTCCAACTTTCATGTACATCACAATCTTTGAGAACCAACTCAAATATGAGGCTGCAACCTCTGATAGAAAGCCATAACTTGTAGAGAGAACCAACTCTCAAGTTTCTTTAGCACCTACTAGATGGAAGCACCAACTCCCAAAATATCTTCTAGCACCAACTAGAATTTAGAGGACTACAATCCTCCCTAGCACCACCCTACCACCCTGATTGAATATTACAAAACTTACTTACTTGATCTATCTCTGATCTAATCTGTTACAACTCGATGTCTCCTCTACATTCTTCAGCTGCTATGTGTTGTTCCACTTCTGCATATTTATGCTTCTATGCTCTCTAACTCCACTGCACTCTTCTTTGTCTATAATCCGCTCTTTTTCCTCCTATGCACCACGCTCCACCTGTTCAACTTTTATTCTTCCTTTTTATCCTATGAGATTCATCTCCTTAACTTTCCCACATGCTCTTTTGTGTTTGATATATATTTTTCATGACAAGTCCTCTACTACATAATCATAGTGACTCCTCATCTTCTCCGATGGTTATACATAGTATGTTTGTCATCAATGGTTGTTATAATGAGATTCTTTGGATTCTCTAGTAGTTACAGTCAGTCGTAGGTAAATCTATCCTAATCCCCTTCCTTCATGTGACCATTGACAGTGACCACATGCCTATCGAAAAATCCACTTCGTGATTGCAAGCGCAGCCAAAGGTGGTTTGAAATCAAACTATGTTTCATCCCACAATTTACCTCGAGCCTCCATGTGTCATTTCTCCAAAACCGTGGCTTCGATTTTGGCCTGCTCTCAAATTTTTAAAGTTAACACAGCTTCAATCCCTGCAATGCGATGGGATCCTTGATCTCACGATCTTGACGGTGCTCCTTAATCGACGGTTCATATTTGTTCTTTCAATCAGATCAATGGTCTTGTGACCCCTTTCTCGATGAACAGTCGATATCTCCTTCGAGTCTCCTTCTGAGATCTAAAATATCAAATTTACCTCTATCACCTTTTTATAGAGCTAAAAATCCACTGATCTGTGTCCCTCTCAGATCAACGACTGTGATCCTTTCACATCTATGGACTTTAGAATTCTCAAGTCTCAACTTTCAATTCCCCTATAATATGATCAAAGGTTGAGAATAAACCTGAATTGATATATAGATTGAATGGCTCGTGTCCACTTTGGGAATTCATCCTTTGGACTTCAAAGAATTTGTCATTTGTTGGTGGTGAAACTCCCGAAGTAAATTTCCCAGAGTGACGTAACATTAAACACGTCTGTTATCACTGAAATTTCATCCGCAAATGGTTACAAGAATCCAGCATCATCAGACAGTTATGAGGTCACCCATGGACCAAAATTACCACAAAATCATTTCCCAAAGGTCCAAAACTATACAACCAGTGATAAAATTAAAGTTTTCTATGACTACATAGGGTGTGCACGCACATGCGCAAACCAGAAACCAAGGAAAAGTGAACATGCACCCGATGCGTGACTGTGGTCGCTAAAAGTTGCACACATCTGAGAACGATGAATTTATGAGATTGGTAGACCACCCACCCACTTCTGGTTTAGCTTCCATGTTGATTTGACACCCAAATCTAGACTGGATCCGATTGGGTGGTTGGTCTAAGACCTAAAAATGCCCTAATTAGCCTTTTTTCACACTACAAGTTGGTTGGACAATACCTCAAAGAGGTTCTATAAAACAAGACCATGGGTGCACTTCATTTTCAAGGAATTCAATAGAAAAGTTATGTTGTTGCTATTCTCTTGAGCAATCCTCTATTCTCATCAATAGTATACTATCACCATTACATTGGGCAATCCATCTCACCTCTTGAGTGGATTAGCTTGGAATTCTTTCACCATTTAATTCAAAGTTGTAAGAAGAGATTATTTGTGGGGGTCCAAGAGCCCTCCCTTGTAGGAAGAAGGGACTCATAGTCCTCTTTCTTCTTGGTGTTTTCTTTCACTAATCTAAACCTTGCCATTGGTGACATGAGTCTTATTGGTTTTTTGTTCTTATGTCCTTATGCTCAATAGTCTATTTGTTCTTTTATTTCTTAGTTTATTTCTTAATATTTCTTTCTCTAACCCTTTCCTTTACAATTTTCCTTCTTAGCTAACCCCACTAAGCTTGTAAGCACCTTTGTTTTTCTCATCTAGGTGGAAAAAGAGGCGCAACAGATTGGCGACTCCACTGGGGAAAGGTATCAATTTCCTACCCCATTTGGGTTTTTATAGTTCTTCTTTTGGTTTATTTAACCTGCAGGTGCATTAACCGGCCCAAGCCAACCTGCAAAACATCCAATTCCAAGTTGAATTGAGAGAATTCCATCCAGAATTTTCTTCACGGCCATGTGTCTGTTGTGCATGGGTTTATTGGCCCACAGTTGTGCATCATGCGCACGTGCACCAAAATCACAGTGTTGTTCTGTGCACCTGCACCCAAAATCCCATTTCGTTTTGCGCACAGGTGCTTAGTGCGCCTCTGTCTACACTAAGACCCGCACACTTGTGCATAAAAGTACACATTGTAAGGTTTTTTGTGATTTGGGAAAGGCCCCTAGCCTTCTTAAAAGTGATTTCATGCATGTTGTAAGATGCAACACACTTAGTTTCCTCTTCATATAAAGCGATTAGTGAAAACACATAGGCACTTAGGGGGTTTAAAATCATTATTTCCTCTTTTTCTTTCATTTTTCCACATGGATGGCTTGCTTTGACTAAAAAGTATAAGTTGGAATCATTTGTAATCACATAAAACTTGCATTGGGACTAGAAGTTGGATAACAATCGCTTAGTATTATCTTCTCTCGCACTTCCAAGCAACCTTGAGAATCAGAAAAAGATTATAGGACAATTTCATCTCCCTTTAAAAGACTAAAAGATTTAGGAGAGGACAACAACCCCTCTCGGGAATCCTCTTAGTTTATTTTTCAAACACATCTTAAGATTGTAACAGGCCCATACATGCCTACATGCTACAAAGATAGGATAGTGTTGAAATTTACTTTCTTAGATTAAATCACTAGGGAAGTTTAAAGGTTTTGTAATGGGCCCATACATGCCCACATGATCACAATCTAGGATCGTTTCAAAGCTTTTCTTAGATTAGATCACAATAGGGAGTTAAAGGAATAATAAAGGACCCACATGTACACAGGCTAGTCTCCTAGGGACTTTTGAATTATGCAAGGTTGTACCAAAGGCATTTAGTTAATTAGGTAATCAACACTTGTAAGGACCAAGTGAAGTACACATGCAGCAAGGTGACACATAATTCATTAAAAAATTGGCACACTTTCACTCACTCACACACAAAAGCCACTTATCACCCACATAGTTTTCTTCTTGAAATGTGGAGGTCAAAGTAAGTTTCATCCAAAGGGATTCCGAAACACCCCACCCTTTTCTTGACGAAACTATCCACTCCCATTTAATTCCAACGAGGTTGGTTCACACCCCCAATCTCTCAAACAACCACATCTAAATTTTTTCTAAAAAATCACTAAGTTTTCCTCCACAGGAGGTGTCAAAATAAATTTTTTAGTCTAGTTAGGATTTTGTGGATAGGCATCCAAATAACTCCCTGTTATCTGGTTCTCACATTGTCAAAACAATAGAAGTTGTCAAATAGGGAACTAAAAATCCTCCAGGTCAAGTGTTCCTAACACCATAAGGCAGGAAGATACCCGTGAAGGGTTGAAGGCCGAGGTCCAGTTGTTCTGTGCGTCCCCCCTTGAGGCACCCACCTCTTGGATAGGATCCAACCCGTGACCCATTTCTTAAGCCGAAAATCTAAATGTCACACTTTGACCGAGGTACCTAGTGACCAAATTTTAGGACATCTACCCAGGTGGCAATTGTAGGCTGCAATTTCACCTTGATCAGATTTTGTGTGGCTATTGGGAAATATCACCAGCTCTTTCGGGATATGCCCCCTTTACCCCTCATTATAACTGATTATTTCATCCTTCGCTAGTTTCTCTTCCAGTGACTTCAGACCCCACTGTTGAATACTATTGGAAGGTCCAATGCTATTTGAGAGGAAGGATGTTACGTCTTTTAGGAAATGAGCATTTGTTTTCATTGATTCCCCACATGGACAAAATCCACTTATCCACATATATGCTTCTTTTTCAAAACACTTTATGTATGATGCACTTATAATTACATTTTGGTTTAGATATAATTGTGTTAAGTTCAAAATTTGCAACAAAGGCTCTTGTTTATTTTCTCTCATCACACTTCACACACATCCACTCAGCTAGTTAGACATCCTAGGGGACCCACAAAACCCCCGTCATTCTAGACGCTTGGTAAACCTCCTTCCTATTTTAGGGGGAGTTCTTAGTCTTCCCAACTCACTAGCCCCACCTTCTCATACTCTAGTGAGTGCCACTGTCTTAGGATCAACTTTGCTTGGTTCCACATTACTTGGGTCCACTTCCCAAGTCCCTCTGTCCACTCGCTCTCCTTTACATAGAAGCGGGGGGCCAACTTCCTCTTAAGGAGGAAGTACCAATCCACCTAGCCCCCCTCAAGGGTCAGTTTCATAGAACACTCACACCATGGATGGAACTAATTCCCCCCCCCCCACTATAGATGCCATATTTGGCCTCTCTTAACATACCAGATCTAAGAAAACTCACAAATGATCCTATATTGCATGACCCACATGGCCTGCAATGCCCAACAAACTACCTTCAGACATCCCCAAGTTTGAAGGAAAGGCAAGAGATGACCCTGCCGACCATGTCATGACTTTCCACCTATGGTGATCTTCCAACAACATTATGGATGATTCCATCAGACTATGATTATTTCAACATACACTCATTGTCCCATCAGCCAAATGGTATGTAGACAAAAAATTGGGGTCCCATTCGACTTTCGAGTCCTTGGCCAAAGCATTTTTGACTTTCTTCCAATTACCAATCCGCCATGACAATGGTCCTGAACTACTCTCTAATTTCAAACAAACCTTAGCCACACATATCACTGATCACATTCACGAGTGGTGTAGACAATGTAGTTTGTACAAATATGAAATCACCAAACAATAGTGTCTTGATTGGTTTCTCAGATCACTTGTCTCTCTCCTTGGTAAAAATGTAGCTTCCACCTTACCTCAATCCAAAGAGGAAGCCATCAGTAAGGCTCAACAATATGACCTCATCTATTCACAATCAGGGTACTTATACATAGTACCTCCTGATCTCCTAAAACCTGTGCCATTCAGTCAAAACAAACCGGGGATGTCTCACTCAGTAGACAGATTGATTGGTAATACCATGCACCATAGTCCACAACCCCAAACACCACCAATGTATGGCACACCTCAATATCTGTCGGCATATGGGGGAACCTCTTATTAAACCCCAAATCCCTATCAACAACCATACCCTATTTCTATTCCTCCACCCATCAGTGGGCCACCGCCAACACCCCCAATACACCCACCTATCCAAACAAGTGTTGGTACCCCCTCTACCTCAGCTTATACTCTAAGTACCAGTGAAATTTTCACACCTTCCTATGTACCTTACGGATCACACGTCCCACAGAATCCCTACTTTCCATTCCCTGGTCCTCCACAGCCCATGACACCCACACACCCACACGTTGGGGTGAATTTTGTTCAATCCTCTCCCATTCAGAAATATCAAAATTTTGAACAACTGAATACGGAAAATCCAACCCACCTGTCGAATAATGCCAAAAAGAAAGGAAGAAATAGGAACAATAACAACCCAGGTCAAGGAGGGAATCAATCCCAACAAAACCAACCTACTAGGGGCAACCAGAATCAAGGGAATCAGAACCCCCAGTGGGGCAATAACAATAGGCATCAAGGGATAAATAACAATACTATTAGAACCACCTTCCCTTGTTCCCTTTGCGGTGAGTTCGGTCATTATACTCATCATTTCCCCCAAATCGTTGATTTTAAAGGGATGAAAGAATTAGACAGTCTACCACATCCTCCAACACCACCTGCCCCTCAGTAGGCCCCACAACAATACGTGCAAAAACCACCCCCGGCCATGCTATAGAATCCCATTCCACATCAGGGTGTGATGAACACCCAACATGAAACGCATCCTACACCACCACAATTGGGGAAATACCTCAATCCAAACAATCTCACAGATCATGCTATCCTCCTCACCAGTGAGGAATAAATCCTTCTGCAAACACGTAGTCATTCATACTGTGCACCCACTGAGTCTCTTCCCATTCCCCCAGAAACCAACCCAACAACAACGGGACCCCTGTTTGTAATTCCTGTCCCTAACGCCGAAACACCTCTTTTCATCCCTCACATCCCACTGTGTAGGAATGTCCACAGCCCCCAGGCTAGGGCATCTCATAATTACAATTTGGTCGATGACTTAGCACAATCCCTGGCTGCCATGTCAGTTTTAGAACTCCTCCAAACTTGTCCTACTCAACGGAAATCATTACTTTCCGCCTTAGGGCCAATTGACCCCGCGGATACCCAACTCATCACATTTGATATCGATAGTGGAGAATCTTGCCTCCCTACTCTAATCACTTTTCAAATCCCAATAAAAATTTGGAACATTATAGTCCATCGATGAAGGCGCATCCACATGCATTATGTCAAAGTCTGTATGGCAGAAACTTGGTTCCCCCAAACTCATTCCTTCTTCCATTACCTTAAGAGATTATGATGAATGGCCATCCTCTCCTGAAGGACTCTTTCAAAATGTCCCCGTAGAACTCGGGGGTAAGACCATTCTCATCGACATTGAAGTTATCGATGCCCCACTCGATTATAATATCTTGTTCAGTCGTAGCGACATGTACACTATTAAGGTAGTTTCCTCTTCCGTGTTTCAAGCAATGATGTTCCCCCATAATGGGAAGATCATTACCATTGACCAAGTCTCACACTACGAGCCTAACCCTTCTGCCAACATAGATAACATTCTCCCTCTCATCCACACGATTCATGATGCATACCCACTCATCGAAATGGGTCCCAGAATTTTCAAAGACCCATCATTGTTAGGAACTTACCATGGTGCACCACTGCTCCTTCATCCTTCCAATCAAGTATGCATTGTCTCATCCAATGGAACTGACATAAAGGATACCTTTCCTCCCAGGGACGCTTCTATCATATCTAGCATCCCACTAGTCGCAGAGCTCCCCCCTCATGATCCTCCTGTGAACTCGTCAACTCCACTAGTTCACGATTTCACCTCTCCCCAAGGCCATATCCTAGTTTGGGAGACAGTTCCCCAAGACATTATTCAAATCCATTTCTTCTACCCTCGACCTAGTGTACAAGATTTCCAAGTAACCGCAATGCTTACTCTCCCTAAAATGGTGTTAGCAATTCTAGTTTGGTATTTACATCCACCAGAGATGGTCCCTCAACCATCCCTACCCCCCTAAACAAAAGGAGTCCCAATGACAATTCCCATACTCACTCCCACCATACCCTGTACACCCCCACTCACTAACCTCCCTACCATAGCTGGGGGCAGGTGAAAGAAGAAGGAGCCCACAACTCCACTTCCCTCACGCGCCCAACCCCCTTTCATTCTATATGAGAAAGATGGACACCAAACCAACAAATGCCCATCTCTACCTGAGTTACGGAACCTGATTCCACTCAATCAAACACCATCAACGCTCGCCACTGTAGCAAGTACTGCTGCTACCACCCCTGACTCAAGTAGAAAAGGGATGCGAACCAAATTTGCTTGCATTATATGTTCAGAATATGGCCATTATACACACCATTTCCCAACCCTACCTCACTTCCGACAGACATTAACCGCAGTACACCAAAGATTCTAGAACAAGCCCAATCCAGCTACATCATCCCTACCAAACATCACTGACATCCATTATGTCATGAATTTCTTCAATGAACATATGAGATGCCCTTGCTCTCTATGTGAATCCTTAGATCATTTTACATATCAATGTCCTATGATCATTGAATACAGGTAATGCCAAACAAACATGATTCAAACCCCTGTGCCCGCTACAGAATTGATGGTTGACCTCACCCCATCCATAGAGCTTCTTCATATCATTTCTTCTGAACCTGAGGCACTCCCAACTCCTCCATGGTTCTTGGATGACTTATTCGAGGATTTACCCCCAAATCCCCCCAATTCTCCTGTACATTTCCCTACAAATTTTTTACATCTAACTACCACTGGTACTCCTTAGTACTTCGATATTTGTTTTATGTCGAGTGAACCATCACAATCTCACTGCATCGTTCCCCCTGCTTCTTCTTCACCCAAAGACAACCACACAGTGACAGTCACCGATATCACTCTTTTAGATCCCTTGTATTCCCGCCAATTCCACTGTGACGAGGACATACTCGAAGAATTAAACACCCCCGACTACCCATGGGATGCGCTACACCACAGAGTGCTCTTCTTTCCATAGGAAGCCTCCATGCCTCCTAACCAACACCCCATATACGCAGTCAAAACCAAGGATTTTATCCCATCAGGGCATATCGACTGGTTCAACAACCCCATTCCTTCCCCTGATGCTTTTGAAGAAGGCAACATGGCCAACATTTCCCTGACCATCAAAATCGATATTTCCATCAAATATGGAGTCATCGAGGAAATCACCATTAGCGCCGCATGCACTCTTGAAGAAATCACCACCTATAAATCCCTCTTCCAAGAATATCTAGATATTTTTTCCTGGTCATATACATAGATGCCTGGCCTTGATCCCTCTATTGTCAAACATCGCATCAACACCTGGCCTGACATTACACCAGTTCATCAAAAACAGCGACCACTACACCCATCCAAAGCAGCGTCCATCAAAGATGAGATTGAAAAATTACGCACGGCTGGGTTCATCTACCCCATCTCCTATACATCATGGGTTTCCAACCCTGTACCCGTTAACAAAAAATAGGGCACTATCTGCGTTTGCACGAAATTTTGCGACCTCAATCACACATGTCCCAAAGACAACTTTCCAATTCCTTTCATCGATCAAATTATCGACGATTGCGCCAGCCATGAGGCTCTATCCTTCATGGATGGTTTCTCTGGTTATAATAAAATCTAAATCCATCCAGCAAATCAATACAAAACCGTATTCACCACCCCTTGGGGTACTTTTGCA
Source organism: Picea engelmannii (assembly GCA_009831015.1). Taxonomy (NCBI): domain Eukaryota; kingdom Viridiplantae; phylum Streptophyta; class Pinopsida; order Pinales; family Pinaceae; genus Picea; species Picea engelmannii. The sequence continues at coordinate 61,400 of ML827813.1, forward strand.
TATCGTGTCATGCCTTTTGGCCTAAAGAATGTTGGCACAACTTTCCAATGGGCTATGACATACATTTTTCACGATCTGGCTCATACTATACTCACATACTTGGACGATCTCACAGCTCAATCCAAAAATATGCACCCAACATCTTGATGATTTATGGATCATCTTCCAACGATGTTGTCAGTACAACATCCGCTTGAACCCTCTCAAGTGCGTGTTTTGCATCACTGTGGGGCGCCTCCTCGGATTCATCGTTTCCCAAAGAGGTATTACCGTGGACACCCTTAAAGTCCAAGCCATCACAGAAATTCCACCCCCCTGGAATCTACGCCAACTCCAGAGCCTATAGAGAAAATATAACTTTCTATGGCGATTTGTCCCAGACTTCGCCACTTTAGCACATGGTTTCCTTTTCTTACTACGCCACGACATCCCATTTCACTGGGATTAACATGCCCAAAAATCATTCAATGATCTTAAAATGACGTTGTCTAATGCCCCTTTAATTAGTTCACCCGACTATAATCGCGACTATATCCTCTACATATCAGCATCAACTGTCTCAGTAGTAGGAGTTCTCATTCAAATCGGAGATGAAGATCATGAGCATGTCATTTACTATGTTAGTAAAAACCTCTCAGGGCCACCCTTGAAGTATAAACATGAAGAGAAACTATCCCTTGCAGTTGTCCTCGCAGTCTAGAAACTACGTCACTACATTCTGCTTCGCACGACTAAGGTCGTAGCAGATTCCAACCCTATGCAATACTTTCTCATCCGTCGGAAAATTAATGGAAAATTTTCCCAATGGATCATTATCCTTTAGGAGTACGATCTTGAATGTTCAACACCTAAGAGAAATAAATCTCTCATCCTCGCCGAACTTGTCATGGCCTTCCCCTTCGATACTACCAATGCCCCTGTCAATATCGACTTCCCCGATGAACATCTCTTTTATATCACTTCGGATGATCCTTGGTACGATGACCTCCTCGTCTACCTCCGAACCCAAAAGTTCGGTAACCACCTCTCATGGGATGATCTCCATCATATTTTCCACCAGGCCCCCCGCTATCTCCTCATCGATGATATCTTATATCGGTGAGGGGTCAACACCATACTTCATCAATGCTTGACTATTGACGAGGCCGATAGAGTCTTGAACGATTGCAATAGTGGCACATGCGGGGGCCATATTTCAGGAATGTCCACTAAGGAAATCATCCAAGAAGGTTACTTTTGGCCTACATTGTTTCATGAATGCATTCATGCCATGAAGCGATGCGATAAATGTCAGCTTTACACCAACAAAGAAAGAACACCACCTTCTCTTCTTCACCCAGACATTACTGCCAACCCCTTTTGTAAATGGGGCATCGACTTCATGACTTGTAATCCCCCATCTAGCAATGGACACAAATACAATTTTGTCGCAATCGATTACTTCACAAAATGGGCAGAAGCTATGCCCACCTTCTACAACACCGTTGTCACTGCAACGTGTTTTTTCTTTAATCATGTCATATCCCTCTTTGGAGTACAACTCCAACTAGTTTTCGATCACAGGCTACATTTCGAGAATGATAATTTTATCGAACTCTCATCTCGGTTGGGATTCTCCCATGAGTTTTCCTCACCATATTGTTAGCGATATTTCTCGCTAAGGGGGCCAGATATCAAACGCATGGGTCAAAACCAACTTGTCCAAAGTTTTTGGCGACAACGCGCCCGTGGTAAACAACAAGCACGACCGGGCGGTCCAGATGAGCGCACCCAGATCAACGGCTCACAGCAAATTCCGGACCCCCCTTGCCTTTCAACCTTTAAGCAAGAGGGGGGGTCCGGAATCGGGGGCGCTTCTCTCCGACGGTCCAGATGAGCGCGCCCAGATCAACGGCGTTGAATACCATTCCAGACCCCCCCGCCTTTCTACCTTTAAGTTGAGGGGGGGGGGTCTGGAATTTTGGATGCAGATTCCAACGGCCACGATCGCAGCGCCCTAATCAACGGTGCTCGTGTAGCCCTGCTCCTCTCAACTGCCCTATGCTTAACCAGTGTGGGTCCTCCTCCCATCACTTCACTTTCCTTCTACCCTCCTTCCTCTGTTTCCGTATGTCACTTATCCATTCCTCCTCTCTGGCTCACGTGGCCCTCCCCTTATTTTCATCACCCACTCATCGCCTGCCACGCATCCCCTTCTTTCCACATCAGTCTCTCACCCGAAGGCGAGTCTGTTTCTCCCGTCTTCGCCCCATTTACCTGGCTGTCCCCGTCCACGGATCATCCCCTATTCCCCCCCCCCTCTGTCATCACTCTCAATTCTCGCCATCACTCCTACCATGCACCATGTCCTTCGCGATGACCCTCATGTCCGTCCCTCAGGCCATTCAGTCGTGCCAGGTGGCAGCACGAGAAGTGTTCCCTATCTCGAGATGTTGAGTTGGCTGGGTCGTTGCCAATCCTAAGAAGCAGTTATTGAAGCGGTTGGTGGTGGTTAGACATCATCTCCGCCATAATGGGGATGTCCCGCAAAGAATTAAAAGCACATCAAGTCGCCGAATAAACTGTCAGAAAACTGATCGCGTCTGCCATAAGTTGCACGACCATTCAAAGATCGCAGCTCCGTGTTGTCAGAAGCCATGCAGATGCAAAGCCTTCAATGCAGTTTCTTGGTTCCGCCGCTGTTGTTATTTTGAGTATATGTAGGCATTTTTTCCATTTTGGTATCTATCGATGGTAGAGCTAAGCTCCCGACTGTAAAGTTTCATCCATACTCTGGTTTCCTGGTTATGCCTCTGTGTTTGAGACTTCTTGGTTTATAACAAACAGTTTCCTTTCTTATCCATCTTGGTTTCATCTTTTTCCTGAGGATTCACAGTAGTGCAACTTGTTGCAATAAAGGATTTGTTGTGGCATTGTCGTGCCCTCTGGTTTTATGTATTTGAATGTAAAAGGATTTTGTGTTTGAATGCACTTCTTCTCTAAGTATGTGATGAACCTGATGTTCATTGTGGATCACTGCGCCTTCTTGCATAAGTCTTCTACCTACTCACCCTTTTACTACGACTCACTGTTTGAAGTTTATACAAGACCTCATTCGTTCATGCATGCCTGGTCTGGTTTCTGAGTTGAGATTGTGCTGTTCCGAGTTTCCCACCATTTGATCAACCTTTAAAACAAACCGTGACATTAAATCTGATGGGCTTCGGGCTCTGCTCCTGCTAGCAATCCAGGAGTGACTTCCGAACGCCAACATTTCTGGCGCCATTGCCGGGGATGAAGTTGAAGATTTTCCCTGGGCAGAACGACAATGACTAACTTATTTTTGAAGGTGCATCAGATATCAGAACTTGAAGATTGCTACTGTGCACCTGGCGACTCCACTGTGACGACTCCGCTGGGGAGAACCTGTTCTATCAGCTGTGGCTTCGAGAGGCAGACATACGAGGTCAAACCCGCATTTTCCTTTAGCCACTCTAGAAGAAGACTTGGAAGCAGTGCACAGGAAGGGAAAGAGAGCAGCGAAAGAAGTTTCTGCCGATGAAAAAGGTAATACGCCCTCCCCTTCTGTGAAAACTCCATCTTCAGATTCTCAGTTTCCTAGTCGTCCCTCCTCAGAAGTTTCCCGTTTTCTAAACTTTGAGAGTGTTCCTGCTGAGTTTTCCACTCTTGGTCCAGTGCCAGAAGGAGAGAACCTTGTCACTCCCCTCTCAGGAGGTTTTACTACTCCTCCTTTGATTACTACTGTTGCACAGAGAGAAATACTTGCACAATCGAGTCCCTTACACTTCTCTCTGTTTTCCCCGTCGTCTCCTGTGAGGACCTCTTTTCATTCCTCACCTATCTATACTCCATCTCCTCTGAGTTCCCCTCCACTCAACATCCCTATGGCTGGTGTTAATCCCCCTCCCAACAGAATGGATGCTATAGTTGCTGCTCGATACACTCCTTTGATTCTTCCTCAGCCTTTGAACCCTCTCCCTGCTGGAGACTATTTGAAATACATGCCTAAGTTCAGTGGTGAGGGAGATGTGACTGTTGAAGAGCACCTGGCTTCCTTCTACAGCTATGCTGACAACCTGAATATTGAGAATGAATATGTCTGGATGAGGGTCTTCGTCCAGAGCTTGGATGGCGAAGTTAGGAAATGGTTCAGGGGTCTGGCCCCTAGAACTATTGCTGGCATTGAGGCTTTGGATAATGTTTTCTTGAGATAGTGGGGGGATAGAAAAGATTACATATATTACATGACTGAGTTTGGATCCTTAAAAAAGCAGGAAGGAGAGTCAGTCTCTGACTTCTCCAAAAGATTCAATAAAATGTATAATAAGATTCCTGCAGAAATTAAGCCTTCCGAAGCTTCTGCTCAAATCTCATACGCTGGCGCATTTGACCCTGATTTATGTCTCGTATTAAGAGAAAGGAGAGATACCTCTTTAGATCAGATGCAAGATGTAGCTATATAAGTGGAATCTAATATATTGGCAGTAGATAGACTGAGGAACCAGGCTGACACAAATAGAAGAAAAGGGAAGTCAGAAGCCTCGGTTTCTGGTTCCAATATCTCCGGCCTATCAGTTCCCCACCCTCAAGTAAACGAGCTGACCCAACTGTTGAACGTGCTGAAAGAAGAGATGGAAAGGTTAAAGACAGAAAGAAAGCAAATGAACAAAGGCCCTCAGAACACCGAGAACATAGGAGGTTTCAGAAGACCAAACAATTTTGCTCCTCCAACTATGCACAAAGAGAAGGAAAGAGACAAAGATGACCAAAGGATCCAGGCCCCCTTCCAGAACAATTTCATGACTGATGAAGAAGGAAGGCAACCAGATGAGCCTGAGCCTAAAATCCACTCTGTAGAAGTCACTCCTCCCTTCCCTCATCTGACCAAATCAGCATATGAAGAGTCTCTCGTGGACAGTCAGCTCAATGAAATCAACAAAGCAGACAAAGTCGGCGGTGGCCGAGGCAGGTATAACCTGAGATCAGACAAGCGGGCGTCAGCCCCTGATGTTCCTGAGTCATCCACCAGATCACAGAAGACTGCTGATGAGGTATCAGACAACCATAAAGGTAAGAATACCCAGCCTCTCTCCCCCATCATTCAAATTCATGGTCCTGAGATTAGAGAAATTCCAAAGCTCACACCTTCCTTTAATTTTGAGCATGAAGTCCAAAAGATCAGAATCCCTGTGCCTCTCACTGAGTTAATCAAACATGGGGAATTCAAAAAACGCTTCTCTGACCTGTTGAAATCTGAAGCCTCTGGCCCTTCCACAGACTTCATAAGCCTCCAAGATGAAAGGCCTACAATGGTCCTAGGTCCTATGGTAGAAGACAGAGATGATTCATCCCCTCCCTTCTACACATCCCTGAATATACATGAAAAAGTGTTGCATAATTGTTTGATGGACTCAGGAGCCTCCCACGACCTCATGCCTAAAGCCATCATGGAAGAGCTAGGATTAGAAGTCACTAGAGCCTATCATGACCTCTATTCCTTTGAATCTAGGAGGGTACAGTGTTTGGGAGTCATCAAAGACCTAGTGGTGTCCCTGTTTCAGCTACCCATGAAAAGTATGGTCATGGATATAGTGGTAGCTGATGTTCCCCCCAAGTTTGGCATGCTGTTGTCAAGATATTGGATTAAGAGACTTGGAGGAATGCTGCAGATGGACCTAACGTATGCCACCATTCCAATCTTTGGAGGAGAACATAGAAGGTTGTACAGAGAAGCCCAACTAGCCTACATTCTCAGTGATGAAGCAAACCCCACTAATCATACCATCTATGTCTTAGACACTGACCTAGGATCTAGCCTATTGCAGTTCACCGATGAGCATGAGACCCCTTTGCAGATCAGAAAACAACCCAGTCTTGATCAGTGGATGACCCCTCCAACCACCTCTGTTTGGAAGATGTTCTTTGATGGAGCCTCTTCCAGTATAGGTGCGGGTGCCGGAGTGGTATTCAAGTTCCCTTCTCAGGAAACCATATCGCTGTCATACAAGCTGGAATTTGAAGTCACCAATAATGTGGCAGAATATGAGGCTCTGATTCTAGGATTAAGGGCTGCAAAAGAAATGGGAATCAGAGAGATTGTTGTGTTCGGGGATGCAGAATTAATTGTCCAGCAGGTCAAAAATGTCTATCAGACCAAGCACCCACGTCTCAAGAATTATAGGAACGAGGTATGGGACCTTATTGATAGTTTATTCCTGGCTTTTAACATCTCTTTTATTCCAAGGGAAGAAAATTCTTCAGCCGACTTTCAGGCCTTTTCGGCCAGCTTATTCGAAGCTCCTGCGCTGCCCACTGACGGATCGGAGGTGAAAATAAGATATAGACCTTTTGTGCCAGACAATGTCAAACATTGGAGGGTATTTGAAGATGATCAGGAGATTGAGAAATTCCTCCAATCCATCGATGACTTCTCTGCATTACAAATAGATGAGGACCCGGACCCTGACGGGGAGCCTGATCACAACCCTGAGGAGTTGTTGAATAAAGTTGCTGACCATCAGATTATTCAGCTGCCGAGCAATCATATACCACGGGGGCTGATCCCACTAGAAAGATTGTTCGATGGAAATGACGTGGCAGTAAAGGGAAGAATTTCAGGTGATGATGCTGACACGACTAAATGCAACATAGGCACACCAGAGGAGCCCAAGTTTGTCAAGTTGTCAAGGAGTTTGTCTGAGGAGCAGAGAATCGGGTACACTAATTTGTTGAGCGAGTTTGTTGACGTGTTCGCCTGGACCTACCAAGACCTCAAGACATACGACGCGTCAGTCATTGAGCACAAGATTCCATTGAAGGAGGAGGCTAGACCTTTCAAGCAGAAGCTGAGACAGATAAACCCTACGCTGTTACCTGTCATGGAAAGGGAGGTGAAAAAGCTGTTGGATGCCCAAATCATAGTCCCCTTGAGATACTCCAGCTGGGTAGCCAATTTGGTCCCAGTGAGAAAGAAGAGCGGAGAAATCAGACTCTGTGTCGATTTCAGGAACCTGAACATGAGTTCAAGGAAGGACAATTACCCCCTGCCCAACATGGAACATATATTGCAGAAGGTCACTGGTGCGTCTAGGATATCCATGATTGATGGATTCTCTGGCTATAATCAGATATCAGTCATGCCAGAAGACAAAGAAAAGACAGCCTTTACCACGCCTTGGGGGACATTCATGTATGCCAAGATGCCATTCGGGCTGATGAACGCAGGAGCAACATTTCAGCGAGCCATGGACATCGCCTTCATCGGGGAAAAAGATAAGTTCGTGGTAATATATTTAGATGACATAACAGTATTCTCCAAGACTGATATTGAGCACCACTCCTACTTAAATAAGGTCCTCCTGAAGTGCCGCAGGTTTGGCCTTTCCCTGAATCCCAAGAAATCATTGTTTGCTATGCAAAAAGGGAAACTGTTAGGCCATATAGTCTCAGCAGAAGGGGTAAGAATTGACCCTGACAGGGTGGAAGCAATTCAGGCTCTGTCACTTCCCAGATCCAAGAAGGAGGTACAAGCATTTTTGGGAAGAATTAACTTTCTGAGGAGGTTTGTCTCAAATTTTGCTGAATTGGTGAAACATATCACAACCATGCTTAGGAAGGGCCATGAAATAAAATGGACTGTTGAATCCAGGAAGTCTTTTGAGCAGATAAAGAAAGCATTGACCGAGGCCCCGGTGCTAGCCAGCCCAGATTATTCTAAAGATTTTATGATATTTTCTTTTGCTTCCTTTGACACAGTGGCGGCGGTTCTGTTGTAGAAAAACGATCAAGGGAAAGAACATCCTATTGCCTTCTTTAGTAAGGCGCTGAGAGATGCAGAGCTCCGATATGAGATCATGGAGAAGCAGGCTTATGCCTTAGTGAAAGCTCTCAAAGCTTTCAGAGTCTATGTCTTACACTCAAAGATCAGTGCATATGTCCCTTCGACCTCTGTGAAGGACATTCTTATACAGCCTGACATAGACGGGAAAAGAAGTAAATGGATCACCAAGATCCTAGAATTTGACCTGGATATCAAGCCCACTAAACTAATAAAGGGGCAAGGTTTGGCCAAGCTCCTGGCTGAATCCAATTTTAAAGCCTTGGAAATCAATTTGATCCATGGACAAGATGAATCGTCCGACAGAGGTTCTCAAGGCACTTTGCCACTAGCAGCATGCCCCTGGTACAAAGATATCTTATATTTTCTGAAGGAGTTAAAGCCCCCTGATGGGATGGAAAAAAGCAAGGCAAGGGCTTTAAAGCTCAAGGCTGTCAAGTACTGTATTATTGGCCAAGCTTTGTATTGGAAAGATCCCCAGGGGATACTACTGATGTGTCTAGACCCACAGCAGGCCCAGAAGGTTATGAATGATTTCCATAGTGGTCTCTGTGGAGTCCATTACTTTTGGAAAACCACTGCTCACAAGATCCTCCGAGCCGGGTACTACTGGCCCACCTTATTTTCTGATGTCTGCAGGGAAATTAGAGCTTGCATCAAATGCCAAAAATTCTCAGGAAAGCAGCAGCTCAAATCCCTGTCGTTGAAGCCTGTGGTGGTTTCATCTCCCTTTCAACAGTGGGGACTGGATTTTATTGGGGAAATTCATCCTCCCTCAAGTGGTCAGCACCGATGGATTTTGACAGCAACTGACTACTTCACTAAATGGATAGAAGCTGTTCCCACCAGAAGAACTTCTCATAAAGTAATCATCAGCTTCCTGGAGGACATCATTGCTAGGTTCGGCTGCCCTGGCAAAATCGTCACTGACAACGCCTCCCCATTTCGGTCAGAGCCTCTGACCAAATTTTGTGAACAGTTTGGAATTTCACTGATCCACTCCACTCCCTACTATCCTCAAGGAAATGGACTGGCAGAGTCCTCTAATAAAAGTCTAATTAAGCTTATCAAAAGGCTATTAGAGGATAATAAAAGGGCCTGGGACTCAAAACTCAAATTTGCACTTTGGGCCGACCGAGTAACAACGAAGAAATCCCTAGGTCTCTTACCCTTCCAACTGGTTTATGGGATTGAGGCAGTTTTCCCCACTCAGCTTGCCTTGCCTGTGGCAAGTCTTCTCCATGGCTATGAAGGGGAACCAAATCTTATGCTCAGAAGAATTCATCATATGGTGGAGGTGCAGCAGATCAGAGAGCAGGTCCTGGACCGAGCTTACAATCGTCAGCAGAAGATCAAGCAGGCTTTCGACAGAAAGAACAAGAAGAAAGAGTTCGAGCAGGGTGATCTAGTGCTCAAGTGGGACGCACCCAGGCAGGAGAAGGGAAAACACAGTAAATTTGATGCCCTCGGGTTTGGGCCTTTCAAGATCCTTGATGTATTTTCCAATAACACTTGCAGGTTGCAGGATCTGGAACTCAATGAAGTTTTCAATGGCCCAGTCAATGGGCATTTCTTAAAAAAGTGTTTTATGTGAGCCGCGGTCGGCTCGTTTTGATTTTGTAAATATTGTGTTGTGTTTTTGTTTTACGTCTTTGACTAATAAATGACTCCATAGCCCAACAAAAAAGGCACTAAGTCTGCAAAAGAGTTCTTAGAGCATCACAGGGATGACTCTATCCCCCATGGAGCCAAATGTTAGTGATATTTCTCGCTAAGGGGGCCAGATATCAAACGCATGGGTCAAAACCCACTTGTCCAAAGTTTTGGGCGACAACGCACCCGTGGTAAACAACAAGCACGACCGGGCAGCCCAGATGAGCGCGCCCAGATCAACGGCTCACAGCAAATTCTGGACCCCCCTTGCCTTTCGACCTTTAAGAAAGAGGGGGGGTCCGGAATCGAGGGCACATCTCTCCGACGGTCCAGATGAGCGCGCCCGAATCAACAGCGTTGAAGACCATTCCGGACCCCCCCCCCCGCCTTTCTACCTTTAAGCCGAGGGGGGGGGTCCGGAATTTTGGATGCAGCTTCCAACGGCCACTATCGCAGCGCCCTAATCAACGACGCTCGTGCAACCCTGCTCCTCTCAACTACCCTATGCTTAACCACTGTGGGTCCTCCTCTCGTCACTTCACTTTCCTTCTACCCGCCTTCCCCTGTTGCCATATGTCACTTATCCATTCCTCTTCTCTGGCTCACGTGGCCTCCCCTTCTTTTCATCACCCACTCATCGCCTGCCACGCATCCCCTTCTTTCCACATCATTATCTCACCCGAAGGTGAGTCTGTTTCTCCCGTCTTC